>CM050163.1:517657031-517844531 GCA_027410445.1 Discoglossus pictus
TATCACTATAATAGTTGTGTATCTGCGGGCCTGTTCGTAACGCTTACGATATTGGTCACACTATGCGAGCCTCGCGAAACGAGGAGAGCCGTCGCCTGCGAGCCTGCGGGCCGAAGGCGCTCATTGCAGGCTTTGTGATGAGCGCCGCATGCGCTCATTGCCAGCAGCGCCGGCCTCTCTCATCCCCCTCTGCCTCTCTCTCATCTCCCCCTCTGCCGACGTTACCGGCCGCAACCGTGGGCCTCTCTCATCCCCCTCACTACTAACCCACTTGGGCCGCAATCCTCCTCTTCCCTCCAAACCCCCTTATCCTCCCTCCTTCCCCCCAAAAACTTCCCTATCCCCTTTCCCCTCTCTCCTCTCTTCTTACCTTGCTCGGTGATTTCCTGCTGCTGCAGCATCTTGCTGTGACCGTACCGTAATATGCTAATTATGGGACTTCACATGCGCGTCACGTCATTAGCATATAGAACACAGGCAGAAGACGCGTTGCAGCAGCAAGAGATCACCACATCAAGGTAAGAAGAGAGGAGAGAGGGGAAAGGTGAAAGGGAGGCTTTTGGAGAGGGTGAAGGAAAGGGAGGAGAAGGATGAGACACGAGGGAGAGGAGGGGGAAAAGGAGACACGAGGGAGAGGAGGGGAAAAAGGAGACACAAGGGAGGGAGAGGAGGGAAAAAAGAGACTCAAGGGAGGGAGAGATGATGAAAAAGGAGACACGTGGGAGGGAGAGGTGGGAAAAAAAGGAGACACAAGGGAGGGAGATGTGGGGAAAAAGGAGACGCAAGGGAGGGAGAGGAGGGAGAAAGGAGACACAAGGGAGGCAGAGGAGGAGGAAAAAGAGACATAAGGGAGGGAGAGGAAGGGGAAAGGAGACACAAGGTAGGCAGAGTAGGGGGAAAAGGAGACACCAGGGATGTAGAGGAGGTGGGGAAAGAAGACACAAGGGAGGGATAGGGGGGATGAGACACAAGTGAGGGAGAGGAGGGGTGAAATGAGACACAAGGGAGGACCCAGATGAGTCCCGATGGTGCTCACATTGTATCGCAAACAGCATTGCCACGCTAAAATTTGTATTACCATCACTTTTGACTGTCAATTTACTAGTACATTAAATAAAATGTTTCCATCTACCTCTATTAAATATTTTTGAGATTGTAATCAAGAAGGTACATTTTTTTCATACTCTTTGGGATTATCCAAAGGTCTTTAGTTTATGGTTTAAAGTTTGCAAAAGTAGATATAATATTCTACATTTTTAAATTAAAGCAGACCCAGTCCATTGTCTATAAGGTTTTCCAAACAATTTCCCTTTTATTCTTAAGAAAATGCATTGCAATTTATTTTTGCTGCAACATGTATTTTTTTTACTTCTAGATGGAAACTCCCAAATTTACCATGGAGAAATTAGCTGGTACTTTATAAGATAAAATGTAAAAATGTTTAATTATTTGATCCCCATGGTAAAATTCAAATGATTAACAGTCATGTACGTAAAGATAAATGTCAGGGTCACCTCTCTAGTTATGTGTCAGGCGGTTATGCTAAATAGCAAAGAACAATGTCAATAATCCCTTAATTCAAAGTATGCAGATTCCTTAATTCCTTCTCTTAATTATTTTGGAGAGTTAGATGACATTACATTAATTAATAACTGACATTTAATGTTCTTAAAAAAGTGTTTCACTTTATTATTATTCATGTAATGTCTGTAAATGAAAACAAAATAGCACGGTAATAAATAATTATGTGTTTGTTTCTGTTCTTTTGTTGTTCTATTAGTCATTATAGATTTTTTCACTTTATTGTATATTTACATTTATTCATATTTATTTGTTATATAGGCCATACAAATTATATTTTATTTTGGAATGGAGAGGCGGAGAAGAAATTGGACAGGAGAAATGAGTGGGAGAAAGGATAGATGAGGAGAAGGGAGGGAATGAGAAAGGGATGGTAGGAGAATGAGAGAGCAAGTGGGAAGAAAAAGGGGAAAGGGAGAGAGAAACCAGTGTAATAGGATGTCAAAGGAATATAAGGGGTCAAAGGAATATAAAGAAGTGGAGGGAAAGGAGAGATAGGGGGAGGGGGAGAATGGGGAAGAGGAGGAAGTTAGAAGAGAGAGGAGAGTAGAGAGAGGAGGAAAGTTAGAATGGGGAAAGGGAAGAGGGAAATAAAAGAGTGAGAAAGGAGGAGGGGAATTGGTAAGAGGAGAAATTAAGGGAAAAGAGTGGAGTGGAAGAGAAGATAAAGAGAAAAAAGGGAGAGAGAAGAGGGAGAGATGAATGGGGAAAAGGACATGAGAAGGAAAAGAGGGAGAAATGTTGGAAGGAGAAAGAGAATTTTTCTCTGCAACTACCAAAAATTCACCCTATCTTGTAGCATTTAAAGGACCACTGTAGTTCAAGAAAAAGGAACTTGTTTATGAAGTGAGAAATCCAATTTGTGTTTGTTACAACCCTTCCTAAGAGTGACAAAGAGAGACCTGAAGGCTTTGTTAGATCATTGTATCATCATTAACACCTCACCTTTTTCCCTATGAAAGGCCCAGAAGCACACTGCAATGGAAGCATTGCTCTTCAGAAATGTAAATGCCCCTCTCAAGTATAATGGATGCCTCCAGGGTCTAGCACAGGCATCTCAATGTATTTATTTTTCTAAATAAAAACTAGCTTATTTTTTTTTTCCATGTTTTATTATACTTTTAGTTAAACAGTTTTTTTATTGTGCATTATCCTTTAAGCACCGCGTTTCAGAGGTGGAGCAAGGGGGTGCTTCTTGTCCTTTTAATTTTTTCAAAAAGCAAGGTCACTTGTGCATGCAATAAAAAACTGTTCTCATGTTTAAAAAGACTCTGAACTCATGGATATTGCTTTGCACAATCACATAGAGCTGCGATTCCTGGCAAAAGGGACTTCCAAGACATTCCATTGTTTTTTTGTTTTGCCTGTCAAAGTGGTTCACTTTAAAAGAGCCCGGCAGACTTGTAATTTTGTCTATGTGATTCTTTTTTTCCCATTCGTGTAGTGGCACATCAAAGTTCGTCCGCGGGGTATAACTACTGTTCACTTTTTTTTTTGCCATATTATAGAGTTTCCTTAGCGAAATAGTAATCCACTAAAAAGAGCCTGAGTGACATAAAATTGCGTCCTCAAAATAAAACCACTGTTCTCTATATTTGTTGTGAATTTGCCGTAGATATAAGAGCACTGTTGGTTATTGAATTAGGTTATTTGTGGCTTAGTTGTAATTTTTGTTTGCTTGTAATTTAATTTACAGTACTTCATAGTAGACAATGTTTTTTTGTAAAAATTCATCCATCATCTAATAAATCACCCTGACTTTGGTTGTTTTCAATATAAACTTTTATTTCCTCTGGATTCTTGCATCATGAAAATGCAACATACAGTTGGCCATGGGCAAATACTGGTTCTTCTAAAAAGATTCCAATCGATTGAAAAGTTTGTCCTTGTGATAATGATCATGGCAAATGCCATGATGATGGGAAATTGTCTTCTCTGAGGTACAAAAGGCAAGCTACTTTCACTTGGTGCCAAATCTAGTCTTGGTATTAAAAAACTCTTTCACCGTTATGGGTACCATTGAGAATTTCTGCATTTATGAAATTATCTTTTAGTTCTTGAACATTTTGCAGTAACATGACATTTGCACCTTTTTTTAGCTGCAAAATATGTGATGGCATTCCAGATGGAGTTAATGAATTAATAAATTCAGTTGAAAAGTTTGTCTGAGTTTCTTTGTCATCACCAAGTACACAATCTGCACTGTGGTAATTTTTATGTGGTGCATCTATTAATTTTAATATTTCATTATTCAGAAACAATGCATCCTTATTTTTGGACGTTAATATTACTTTGGTTGAAAGCTCTGCATAATCTTCATTACTTATTGTATTTTGCAATATAGCCAATATAATGTCTTGTTTGCAAACCATATGAGATGGAATTTCCACGTTATCATCGGGTAAATTATTAATTTGTTCAGTTTTTCCTTCTCCAGTTTTGATGAGCCACTCATTCAATTAATTTTGTTCTTGTGATCTCATATTTTGTTCTAATTTGAGGTGAGTAAAGAGTTTCCATAGTCTACTTGACATGATACATGTTTCTACAATGTCTGTGCGATTCTCATGGGCAACAACAGGTAATGTTTTTCTAAAATCTCCACCTCAACAACATCACCTTTCCACCAAATGGCAAATAATTATCCATGACTTCACGCAACAAACGGTCAATGCATTGTAGATCATGGCATGACATCATTGTAGCTTCATCCATTATAATTAATTTACTTTTCTTAATTTTTTTTGCTTGTAAAGATGTCATTCTTATATCCGACACGGATGTTTCCAGAATGGGAACTGGCAGTTTAAACCCACTATGCTCAGTTCTTCCACCTTCTAACAAAAGTGCAGCAATTCCAGTTGTTGCAAATGGCAGTGCTATTTCACATTGTGTGTGAACAAAACTCATCAATAAATTATATCGATAAGTTTTTCCTGATTCACCAGGTCCATCTAGATAGAAATAATGCTCTTTGAGCAAGTCATCCTCTAGTGCACTTTTTGTGGTGTTAAATGCTTGCAATTGTAAGGTACTTAAAGTTGCAAGTTTTTCTTGTGTTATTTGGTTTAGAAGCTGAATATCATAGTCTTCAAAGTTTATTTCATCTATGAGTCCTAGATCTGGCAGATTCAAATTTGCACATTTTAATCCATTAGAGAGAAAGACCTCTTGAATTTCAATTAATGCTTTTAATAGGCTCATTGTATCATTGCAAAACGTCTTCAGACATATTTGTTTTAAATCTGTCCCACAAAGCTAATGCATTTGGAGCATTTGAGAAGATGCAAATGAATGCAAATTGTTCTCTCATCTGCCGTGGCATTTCACACAGTGCTGCTTCTTCTGGACATCTTTCCCATTCTGTATCATCAGCCAGAAAGTTTCTGTGTCGTGCAGCTAAATGAAATGTGTCAAACTGTGTCTTTAACAGTTCTCAACTGTTCAAAACTTTGTACACCAGGAACATTTAAAATGAGTAAACATAAGCAGAAATGTTCAAGGTCTCTTGGGCTTACAGTGTATATTCTAGTTATAATTTTATTTCCACAGGTTTTCTTTTCCGCCATAATCCATTAACAAAAACATAATGGAAGGGAATGTCAATATACAACAATTTCCTTGCCTCCAAGTCAGTACAATTTAATTTAAACTACGCAGTTAGTTTAGTTTGTCAATGCCCACTTTGTGCCAAAGCATTTCTTTCATTTCCAACATTTAAACTAAGTGTCTTTGGGGCAAATGTACAGCTAATAAATATACTGCATGTGAGCGATCATGGATTTCAAATTTGAGAAGATGCCACATTGATTATGGCGCACTTACAAAGCAAGCATCTACATGAGATGCAAGTTCATCATGTAATAACTCAGTTTGTTTTGGATTTTCTGCACTTCCCCACTACAGTAGCTGCATCATAGCCTTTGTAAGTATATTTGTAGACATATTCCACATTAATGTGTGCATTATATTTTATGAGCAAATGTGGATTCTATGGCACCACATATCTGTGATCAACTTTTTTTCCACAAATAATGGCATTTTGGCCTTCTCTTCTTCTATATAATGGATAGACATAACAATTAGCATAGGTTTTGTCTCTATAATCTTTTGGAAATTCTTTAGTGCATTTTTTATTTTCCATACATGGTGATTGTGGATTAATACCTCCACATGGTCCATGAGCTACAATCTCATATAGTCTACCATGTATTTCTGGATCTGGTAGTTCAGCAATGATCACTGAATCCACTTTATAAACAGTATCCAATGTATATTTTTCTTGAAGGATTCTAAGCATATGTGCATGTGAAAGGCCTCTTTTTTAAAATTCTATGGTATAAACATAAGCCAGACGTTTGCCAAATAACCGAGTTATAGCTATGTCAAGTATTATTTCAGTCTATTTGATTCTGAAGACTCTTGCCACCAAATCTGGTCTATCAGAAGCAGTTTGTCCAATTAGCAGATTCTGTACAATCTCTGGCCATTGTGGATTACATGTAAATGTAATAAATAAATCTGGTTTTCCAAATTTAGTTACAATAGCCATAGCATCATTGTATCTTTCTCGCCTATTGCGAGGAGATCCTTGGAAAGAAGAAGGTAAAATTATGGCTTTGCCAGCTGCAAGCTCTCTGTTTGTAGCTGCCTCAGCGACATAATCCATCTGTCCACAATACTGTTCTACTCCTAGTTTATCTTGTTGATATTTGATGAAATTTAAATTATTTGCCTCAACTTGCATATATGAATCAAAGGTCCATTGTTGTGTCAGTTTTCCACCACATAAAATGGGATTAAATCCATCTCGAATGGCAGTTTGAGCCACTTTAAATTCAAGCATGGAAATATTATTTCTGACACATATTTTTGAATTTGGGAAAAAAAATGGATATGTAATTGGATCTAAATTTTTACTTAAGATACTTATGTTGATGTAACGTTGCTCCTAATTTCTGGGATATATTCTAATATTCCTTTGAAATGGTAGGTCTCCCTCATCCTTTTGAAAGACCATTGCAACCTCATTTGATGTTGGTAAGTTGTAACAGCGTTTATCAGTATGGTGATCTCTTTTAAGAACCATATTGACTTTTGGGATTGGTAACTGATGTAGTTCTGCATGAATTATTTGTTCTTGTTCTATTTCTGACAATTTTTTTTAGGTGTGAGCGTATGGGTTTTGGGACATAATTTTATCAAGCTCTATAAACACAATGGGTAAGCATTTTTTATTTTCTGAAAGCTACATACATTGTTCAACAGCTTCCATAGTATCTAGGACATATAGTTGAGCACATTTTCATTGCTCCATTGGATGTTAGTTTGTCAGCCGTTAATCTTTTGCTTGCGAGTCTCTCCCATTCTTTTTGTCGTCGAATTTCCTTCTGCTCAGGCATCTGATGATCTGCCCATGTTTTTTGATGTTGTCTAGTTTGACATCTTTTCTTTTCCTGTTTCTTGTCAGTATCTGCCATATTAATCTGTAAATAAAAGTAGTACATTAGTACTTTTGCTCCTTTGTTTATTTATTTGTTTTAACTGAAATTTTTGTTATTTTTTTTCTCCTATCCTGTTTTGTGTGCACCACTGTTGGCATTAGGAGGTTAGCTTTATGAGGTTGGACTTAGCAGATTAGTTAGGTTGCAGTCTATTTTGTGAAAGGCACAAAGCAAACATAGGTCCTTCTATTTTGTATATGTTAAGATCATTTCTTCTGTTATCCTGTTTTGTGTATGGCAGTGTTGTCATTATGGCTTTAGTTGTGTTTTTTGTGCGCTACTGGTGTCATTAGGTGTTTAGGGTATGGAGTTGGGCTTAGAGGGTTATGCACCACAAATAGTATATATCCTTCCATTTTGTATATGTTAAGAACATTGTTGTTTTCTGTTTTGTGTGCACCACTGTTGGCATCAGGGATTAGGGTACCTCTTTTTTTGTTCTTGCTATCCTGTTTTTCATGCGCCAACGTTGTCATTAGGGGTTTACAATAATGGGATTAGGCTTAGATTGTTAGTTAGGTTGCACAAAACAGGATAGGTCCTTCCATTTTATATGTGTAAACAGCAGTACTTGATGTATTTTTTTATTTTTTTTTACTTGTATTACTGTACCTCTTTTCTTCAAATGTGTTGTGTGGAAATTGCTGTAGCGATGATGAGACTCTTCAGGCAGTGTCTGTTGAGAATTAAAGAGAGAGATGGAAATGTTAATATAACATTTAAATCAATTTGTTTTTATACTAAGAGCATATAAAACCATATATATATATACTTCCATTTTGTATGTATTCAGAGAGGTTTAGCTTATGGGGTTAGGCTTAGAGAGTGGTGCATATAAAACAGGATAGATCCTTCGATTTATTATGTTTTAAGAACATCTGTTGTAGTATTCTGGTTTGTGTGCGCCACTGTTGTCATTATAGGTTTAGGTTGTGGGGTTAGGCTTAGAGGTTGGTGCACAGAAAACAGGATATATTCTTTCAATTACTATGTGTTATCAACATTTGTTGTAGTATCCTGTTTTGTGTATGCCACTGTTGCCATTATATGTTTTGGTTATGGTGTTAGGCTTATAGGTTCGTGCACACAAAACATGATATATTGTTCCATTTTATATGTGTTAACAACATTGGTTATAGTATCCTGCTTTGTTTGCACCACATTTGGCATTAGAGATTTAGGTTATGGGATTAGGTTTAGAGGTTGGTGCATACAAAACAGGATATAGTCTTCCATTTTATATGTGTTAACAACATTGGTTGTAGTATCCTGTTTTGTGTACGCCACTGTTGACATATTTTGGGTATGGGGTTGGGCATATAGATTGTGGCACAGAAAACAGAATATCTTTTTCCATTTTATATCTGTTAACAACATTTGTTGTATTATCCTTTTTTGTCTGCGTCACTATTGGCATTAGGGGCTGATGGGTTTTTTTTTGTGATATTATTTTTTGTGTGCAGTACTGTTGGCATTAGGGTTGTAGGTTATGGTGAAAGGCTTAGAGGGTTAGTTATGTTGCAGTGCATTTTGACATTGGCGCACACAAAACTGGATAGATATTTATTTTCTTTTTTTACTTGCTATGCTTTACCTGTTGTGTTGAATTATTAGTTGTCTATAAATGACAGAGGGTCCCCAGCTGCCAATCTTCCTGCGACACTCTTCAAGCAGTGTCTGTTGAAAAAGATAGACAGAAATGCAAATGTTGAAATAACTTCTTTTTTTTTTTTTGACTAAGACCATAGAAGTTTTGTTAAGCAAATGTATTTTTCTACCTTATCTGTTGGTTTTAATTTGTTGTCTGTAAATTGATGCAGATTTGACAGTCCGTGTTAAACCATGCAGTGCTGCAAATTATTCAGTGACACTGTTGAGGCAGAGTCTGTTGAAATGACAAAAACATGGAAATGTTGAAATGCAGTGTAAATATATATCTATATGTTTTTTTTTATTGCTAAAAGCATAAATTATGTTGTAAAATATATCTTAATAAAAGCTATGTTCTGTTGAAATTTCTGGAAAGTTTGCAGTATTTATAGACTTTGAGCTGAAGTAGAAACCGTTAGAATGCAATACGCATGCGCTATTTGCGCTCCAGCCGACATTTTGCGCAAGGTAGTTACTTCTTGCATATAAAATGGCCGCGATTTTTAATGTGGTACGTGCCGCAGGATGTGTGTTACATGCCGAATGAAGTGTTATTGAGATTGGATAAGTGTTCCAAGTACGTGTTTTAATTTTACGTGCTTAGCCTCGTTTTGTTTTTTTTCGTCAGCCATTTTTTCTCTCGCTTAGCCAATTTTTAATCGACAAACTGGTTAAATGCAACTTAAATTCGCAAGCAACCTCACTGACAGACTGTCCCCCCGTCATGTGTGTGATCTTTTTTTTATGTTTTTTTTTTTTTTTTTATGTTGTATTTTTTCAACCTTGCAAGTCCTGCAGGTTGTATTTTCTTTGTAAAGTGTTACGGGTCGTATTTTTTAAACTCAATTTTTTCTTTCAAACTGCTACGGGTCTTCTGTTGAACTGTAGTTCCGCGGCTCGTAGATTTATGTTGAACTGTAGTCTATGGTGCTCATCTCCACCTAAGTTGTACGCGGTCGTAGGGATGAGCGCCTACAGTTGCGAGAGCCACAGTTGCGGCGGACTCGCATAGCTAGCCCGCAAGCGTTAGTAACAACTCATATTGCTCACAACTGTATATGTGATGTCTAGAACCAAAGAAAAAGGTAACATTATTTGTTGCAGCCTATAAAGTGTTTTGGTATTTTCAGGAGCCAGTTATTTTTTTTGCTTTCAAAACCTACAGACACAAGTAAGCTCCTTATGTAAAATAATTAAACATGCATCAACTTAAAACATTCTACAAGAAAATCCACTTGCTTTCCATTGCTGTGTTTGGTGATGTTGATTAGCATTGATTAATTACATACATTTTAATACGCATAAAAATAAAACCTCTTTAAAATGTAAGAATTAATGTCTCATTTATGAATTTGAAAGAAGAGTTCATATAATTTCTCTTTATTGTGTCTACACACACACAAAATGACTACATCAGGGTATGATCTGCTACTTGAAAGATTAAACATACAGATACCCACAAACCATGTCCATTAAACATTAATGGTATAACTGAATATCATTACTACATTTGTACAACAGTCTTAATTTATCTACGAGATCCACTTACATCCATCATATTCAGGCAATACAGAGGTTATTCTGACATTTATTTGCTTACATATTTTATGAAGCTACTTAATAGTCATTAAAATCCATTTAGATGAAGGATATAAAGCAAATGGCCTTCAGGCACTGCTTGGCGGCCGTCCTAGAGTACATTCTAAAGATACTCTGCTTACCCATACGCTTTTCATTGTTTTCAACCTCTCTGTGTGAAATGCAATCATGCTTAGCAAACATAATTAATGTAATGTGAGATAAAGTCTGCAGGGTACTCTATACATGGGTAAATTTACTGACTAAATTCAATTTCCAATCACAGTATCATTCACATTTCCGGTTGACAGACATATAATTAAGGAAAGATGCACTTTGAGTCAATTATTTTTCAAAGAGAAGCATTACAATGCCATTAGCTTCCATAATCTTTCATAAAGTGTAATTTGAATTTACAAATTGGTGTTGTAATTGAATAATAGAGCAGTAATTATCTTGATAACTTAATATTGTATATTTTATCGCTGCACATTTTTAAGAATTTTTTTTTTTATATTGAGCCAAACTGTTCTTCACATGGATGATCCAGATTTTTCAGAACATCTAACAGCATGGGATGACGAGCTGCTGAATGTTTATTATTTTTAGGAAAAGCCCTGTTGCACCTTAATATATTTACTAAAACAGCACAATGAAAATATGAAAGTGTGAATATGGCCATTGTGATAGCTTATGGAGTTGGTAACTATATGGGCTAGGGTCCCAAAAAACAAAGTTCATGAGTTCAGGGGCTGTGACAGTATGGTTAAAGGGCCCTTGATTGTGGGGTTCAGGGGAGTCCCACACTGGCCCCAAAAAGAGGGTTGTGGCAAACATTATGTCTGAAAATGTAATTCTTGGTAGACAACCCACCTCCCTCCATTGCCCTTATAGTGGGTGGATGCCAGCAGCAACTGAGTCTGGGCTTTGACATATATATTGAATGATAAAAACGTATTTAAAACATATAGCTTATGTTATTAGGTTATTATATTATATTTTAGTTGCTGATTAATTGTCTAAGTGATCTATCCTAGTAAAATATAAATTGTTATGTATCTCACATACTTTTACAGTAATTATAGTATACATAAGGTAGTTTAATTACCAAATCCCTAACATAATTATAGTAACGTTGTTTTACATTTTACAGACATTTATAATTGCAGTAGATTACAGAAACTGGATTATTATTTATCAGCAATACCTACAGGTATGAATAACTACCCTGTTTAGCGCTACGGAATATGTTGGAGCATTACAAATAAAGGTTATTAATAATAAAAAATAATGAATCTAAGCACTATGTGGCCTCATTCAAATGTGATTTGGCCAATTGAATAGGGCTCTATATAAGCAGCATATTTATTTACAGAAGTTTTTAGTTAATATAGACCTTGCTTTTGGATAGAAGTTCACTAACTAAAAACATCTGTAAAAAAATTGCTATGTGCCTATATAGAGCCCTATTCAATTGGCCAAATCGCATTTGAATGAGGTCCTATGTTTCTTAAAGTGCATGAAAAACTAGCCTTCTTTCTCTACTGTATCTACTTGTATTCCTGAGAAATACAGCATTGGGTTTGCTGCTAATGTATCGCTCAGTGTGCTAATTTGTCACTCAGAGTACTTGACAATAGTGGGGGAGGGGGTTGAACTGAATGACAAGATTGAGGGTCAGTATCAAGCAGCTAATTAGTATTCAGGACCTTCTCCTTTGCATAAAACAATCAGCAATAATAGCACAGAATTTCTCAGGAACTATTCACTTCAGAATAAAACACCTTAATCAATTCATAGCCAATTCTTCCGGCACATTAAGAAAAACAAATTAATATTGGGCTGAGAGAGTCCCCTTAAGATGGGGAATTTAAAGGACTCATCATTGTTAGCCAGTGGATACAAATCTCATTCCTCTTTTCTAGTGAACATATGAGTATGTGAGTGCTTTAAGATCTATACAATAATCATTCAGAGAGAAACAGAAACTAGTATAGCAGAGGTTTGTCTGTGAGTGTTGGGGACAGAATGTTTAACTGGGTATATAGCACCATAATTCTTATATATATTTCACTTTACTCAAATTATACTGCAAATACCTTCAGTATCCGCAGAGTTTATTCTATACACATTGCACAATCACAGAGTGCACGGCAATGTCCTCAGCCTCAAAGGTTGCCAAGGTTTCTCACACACATGTTTTCCATTGAGCTTGTGGCAATTTATGAAGATATCGTGAGTTTGAACATTTTGTAAGTTTGATGTAATTGAAGTTAATTTTTGTAAATCTGGTGCATTGTAAGCAAAAAGGGTGTAAGATGTTGATGTTTTACAGTCAGGGTACAGGCATAAAGGTCAGATTAAGAAGCAATCGGGAGAGTATTCGGGCTCACAGGTGGAAGGACAGATCAGGATACAATCGGGAGAGTAGTCATGGTCACAAGCAGAAGATCAGAACGAGCAGCAATCAGTTGAGTAGTCCTGGTAACATGTAGAAGGTCAGATCAGGAAGAAATAAGGAAAGTAGTCAGTGTCACAGTTAAATGTAAACTATGATAAATCAGTCAACAGAATCATCCACCCTTGTAGGATTCCAACCTTGCTTTGATAGTGACCCAGGGACGGAGCAAACAGTCGTGAACGAGAGACCTTCTCTGGTAGGCCAGTGCTATGTAAATGATCTTTCTTAAATATAATTTTTTTTCTTGTTATGTAGAGGCCCCCCCCCCCCCCCCCCACATGCGCACACACACTCTAGCTCAACCTGCCATGCCCCCCGGAACCCCTCAACATTCTTGGTTGCACACACCCCTTGGCTGTAAATCGGCCTGTGCCTCTTTAAAAAAAAAAGAGCATTTCTATTGAAGCTCCAAGAGATCGTAGTTTGGAGCACAATGGGGATGTGTATCAGGGAAATGGTGAGAGAGTAAGGGGCTGGACAACAGCAAAGTATAGAAACAATAGGTTCTATGAGGAGATAGATGATGTAGGGACCCCACCCTGGCCTTCCTGACCCTGATCGTCCGAATCAGACCACACCGTAGAGTATGTCGCCAGAAAGTGGAGCGGATGTCCTTGAGCCTTGCTGTAGGCAGAGGAGCTTTGAGCAGGCAGGAGGTAAGGAAAGGGTAACAGCTATGGAAAGAGGTGCAACTATGTGAAATGGTCTTCGGGGAGAGCCAGCTATAGGAAGAGGTCTTGGGATGGGCTCTGAGTGAGTTGGTACTGTACAAAAAATGTTTACAACAGCTCCTTGGGGGGAGGGGCATCATTTTTTTTTTTTTTTTGCACTACGGTCCTCCATTCTCTAGCTCCACCACTGTGCGGACTGCTCAGATTCTGCTGAATTGACCACTGAAGTTGATTCCAACTGTGAATCTCATAGTCATAGGTGCTTCCATGTAAGTGGTACATTGCTCTCTAGTGAAATAGAGTACATCAGGGGTAACCAGAGATGAAGCAACCAAAATTAATTCTCACAAATAATAATAAAAAAAAGTTTACCTGAAGAAGAGAAATAAAATGTAACTATTGAAAACTTTAACAAATGATAAGTTGTTTTTTGAGAATTAAACTACTTAAATATGCTCTAAGAGAAAAATGCTGATTTAAGAATGAATCACATGATGAAGTTCTGATGCAAAACTTACAGACAATTTCCTTCTAAGTCTTTTGACAGGATGTTTCTTTAGAAACCTCTTCGTCCTTATTCAGCTGTTTTGCCGTGAGAATGACATCAACATCCTGATAGTGAGTAATATGAGTCTTGAGGCTGAGATCCTGGGCGGTTCTGATGAGGAAGGAGAGCCTGCTGTGCTATAGTGTGTGTGCTCTAGGAAACACTCTGCTTCTTTATATGATGTAGCCAAGCTTTTTGTTATATGTATGTTACTTATAGGGCTTATACTCTTCATCTCATTAGTAGCCCAGGAGCTAGTGATAGTTGAGGTATAAATATATACCTCCAAACATTTCATATGGAGGAAGGGGGGCACCTACATTATTGAAAAGGTATGCGCTATTAGTAAGTTGTTAACTAAGCTTTAGAAATACATACAGGTATTTGAGTGGAAGTGTTAAATAATTGGGTATTTTAATCATACAGGACCATTAAGTTAAATCCTGCAGTGGGGTTTAATTTAAAAAACAAACATGAAAACATGCACAGTTGAATAAAGTATATTAATCAGAGACGTTTAATTATTAACATCTGTGACATATATTTGTTCTTACTTATTAACCCCCCAAATTAATGAATTAATGGCCCTAGATAAGGGAAATTAGAGAAAATCTGTATAGATAATTTACCAAGCAATAAAGAAGAACTTTTGTTAAGCCAATTTAAACTACATAGAATTCTCCATTCGGACATATACAGCCTTATTAAATTGCGATTTGGTAAATTTAAAAGGGCTCTATTTAAGCACATAGCATCTTTTTTTTACAGAAGTTTTTAGTTAGTGAACTTCTATCCAAAAGCAAGGTCTTCACTAACTAAAAACTTCTGTAAATAAAATATGCTGTCTGCTTAAATAGAGCCCTTTTAAATTGACTGAATCTCAATTTAATAAGGCTGATATTCTGTAGAATTTACTTTCAAGGCCACTGTCTTTTTTTCTAGACTTTAAGAGAAAATCAGAGGAGGAAACAGAGAAAGTGGGACATGGGGCCTCATTCAAATGCGATTTGGCCAATCGAATTGGGCTCTATATAAGCACATAGCATATTTATTTTACAGAAGTTTTTAGTTAGTGAAGATCTTGCTTTTGGATAGAAGTTCACTAACTAGAAACTTCTGTGAAGAAAATATGTTGTGTGCTTATATAGAGCCCTATCATATTGGCCAAATCGCATTTAAATGAGGCCCATGGTTAGGTCTTGAAAACTAGGTGAAACATTCAGAAGCAGGAGACTGATCTTCATTTATTTAATATAATTTGAGTTACTGAACGCTGAGAATATGTCACAAACACTGGCAAGGGTACATTTAAAAGATAGGAGGAGTAGTGTATTCAAAATAGTATAAAAAAGGATTAAATGTATCTATAAATTTCCCTGTTTGTAACTTTCTCTAATCTAACACATACTGCTTATATCAGAAACACACATTACATTGCTTAATTCTATACACAAACAGATTTATTTTATTTAAACTGTTAAAAAAAATTCGCACCCCCAGAGGTGCCTACATAGGTACCTACCAATGGTACGCTACTGTTTTGAACCAAATACTAACCTTTAAGCCAGCAGCAGCACAAGGCAAAAATCCAATATAGCAGTGTCTGGCTCCTCCTGCTTCATGTTCCCGTGTGAAAACAAGATTAAACCTCCCAAGATTCTTTGGTGCACAAGCTGGCTTTACAGATTGATACAATGTATTAGCTGTCTGTGATTGGCCAAAACAAATTCTGAATTTTATGCTAATTTTAGCAGGGATATCAAGAGGTGTCAACTCTGAAAATCTACTGCATGCAAACTCAAGATATTTAACAAACGTTTGGGTGAGTTTGTTAAACTTTTTGGGGGTATTTTTTCATGCAAAAAGATGTTTTCATACATTACTTATTCTCCTTTATCAGAGGCATTCATAATCCATGAAACGTAAATATGCCTTTAAAGTCAATGTAGAAGTTATTATACAACTCCTAAATAATGAGTTCTAGACAAACAATGTACGTTATGTGACATGAGGGACACCTCAGGTAGGTTCACATTAATTTTAAAATCATTTGAGTTGCACACGGTTTTATTGCTATGAACACACTGTCATGTCTGAAGCATGCCAAGGTACCAGCTGTGCAATAACTTACAGACTGATGCCCTCAGCCTTATAAGATAGGCTTATTGTGCCAGGGGAAAGGGTGTTATTCCTTGTTATGCCTGTTTAAAGCTGCCTGGATACCACTAGGCCCATACTATGGTACCCATGTTTATAGTTGGGGTGTGCGTATGTACATGATGGTAGTGATGGAATATATGTCTGTGTGGTGCTTTGAGGGGGCTAGCACTTACAATGGAAATATTGTATATGCCCAAAATGTCATAGTAATGGACTAGTACCTTATTAACAAGATTAGGGAGATAATTGACCCCTACGAGTCACATGACACCAGTATCTCTCTCTATTTATCACAAACCTCAGCCTGGTGTCTATATGCCTATTGTATGTAATTGCCCCCTACCAAGAATACAGCGGTGCCAAGCGAAAACAATGGGTGGTTGTCTTAGACTGGCAGGCAGGGATGATAATGTGAGCTAAAAGGTGATTGGTTGTAACCATGGATGCACATTTGAATTGATTGGTCTGTTGTTGCTAAGACTGTGGTATAAATATGTCTGATGGTATCAGTAATAAAGATGTTATACTGGTTCACATAATTAAAGTGTGAATTTTGTTATTGATGCTGGGAATTTGGTTTGCTGGCGTAAGTTCATTTGAGAACTTAGAAAGATCCTTATGCTACACCACAGACACCTCTCAGTTCTTCCTACTGTACAGTTCTTCCTACTGTACAGAGGTAAAACGAACCGGTCACACCTGTGGCAAGAGGTTTGAGCAATAGGCTCTTATCATACCCCATTCAACATACAGGTTGGGACACACACATTTCTTGAACTAGCAAACCCTTTAAGCTCTGTCAGGAACTGCCATTCAGTATACATGGAGCAACAGATTCCTCACCCTGACATACTCTAATTACAGTTTAGGGACCACAGTAGTCCTATATTTAGAAGAACTACATTTGAAAATAGGCAAAATGTTCTTAATATGTAACAAAATGAATACTGTCTCAAATGTATGTCCTTTTATATACAACTAGCGACTTGCCTGTCAAAAATTACGGGGCAATAAAATGTGAAGCCATGGCAATGCTGTTTGCCACACAATGTAAAGCTTTTTCTACTCTGAGGACCTTTGGCACTCATTGCGAGCCTCTCCTCTTGTGTACTTTTGCTCCTCTGAGCACCTTCGGCAGTCATCACAAAGACAGATATATATTTATCTACATTTTGTTAACTAATAATGAATGAATTAATTAGTTAGTTAATTACTTAATAAATTAATATACACTACCTATTTGTAAGTAATATATCCAGCAATCAATAGCCTGAAGAGTTAACAATCTGTTTTTATTTTCCGACAGCATACAATGTACAGTTTGAGGGTTGCTGCCCTGAGTTGAAAGTGTAATGAATATCCCAAGTGTGCATTAGAAAAAGGCTTCGTTCGCAAGGGCAAACCGTTGGTTTAGTTGTGTAAAGCGCCATTGTAGATTCGTAATATTATTAGTTGTAAGTTAGGATTGTAAAGTTGCGTCGTTTGTTAATGGGTTAGGCGGCTCGCAAGCATTTTCCGTCATTTGTAATAAAGTATTTTGTACCTCCTACGTTCCTGTGTGAAAAGTGTTTTGCACGGTCCAGGGTCGTGTAGCCTTGTTTTCATTTGTTTTGCCGTTCATTTTTTTTTCTTGCTTAGGCGATGTTCGAGTTGCGAAAGTTGTCCAAATCGACTTAAATTTGCGTTCCACCTCACTCCCAGTTTTCCTGGCTGTTCCCCCGTGCTGTGTGTGATGTTTTTGTTGTATTTTTTTTTATAGTTTTTTTGTGTTTTTTGCGGTTTTGCTGTTAATTGCGTATTTTTCGTATCTCATATTTTTTTTTGTGAAATAGTGTATTTTCTACCTCGTATGTTGGCAGTGTTTTGCGCAGTCCGGCGTCATATAGCCTCGTTTTTATTTTATTTTTTTGCACCCATTTTTTCCCCTGTTTAGGCAATTTTCGAGTGCCGAAACTTGGTCAAATTGACTTAAATTCGCGTTCCACCTCACTCCCGGACGTCCTGGCTGTTCCACCATGCTTTGTGTGATGTTTTTGTTGTATTTTTTTTGTTATAGAAGTAAATCATCTTGAGAATGTGTAGGAATGGTCAAAAAAGGAAAAAACATAAAACATATATGGTGCAGTAAGTTTGGATGATTTTAATACATGCATAAATATTGTGCTTACAAAACATTAAAAACAAATACTTAATATTAAAATGAGTCAATTATTTGACATAAAACATATGTGGAGCCTCTTTTTTAATGTGTGTACTATGGCAGATAATTTACTTTTATAGTTGTAATTAGATTACCTTTGATTAACCTCATTCCATATGGCTATATAACGTCTATTTATCTCAGCAATACTTTTGTGTGTACTGTCAGAAATTGTGAACATTTTCCTGTAGTTTTTATGTTATGTAAGTACAATATTTTATGTGTTTATTACAATCATCTAAACTTACTTCGGCTCCCCCTCTGTCTGTCGGTATTCCCCCAGGTATAGACCTAGGCCCACTCCTCATAACACTTATCATATCATTGCATAACACAGGCATCCTCCCACCTAACTATCATATCACTGCATAACACAGGCTTCCCCCCTCCCCACTACCATATCACTGCATAACACAGGATTCCTGTGTTATGCAGTGATGGAAAAATAGAGTGTGTGAGGGTATGTGGGTGATGAGGGAAAAAAGGGGAAGGTAAGAGGAATTAGTGAAGAGCAAAAAGCAGAAGGCAGAGAGCGCGAGAAGAGGTAGAAAATGAATAAAGAACAAAAAGCAGAAGTGAGTTGGAAATATATAAATCAACTGAATATACTGCAAGAGCAAACAAAATAAATACAAAGGTTGGGTGTTTTGGTGCCAAACTGCACTCCTGAAAAAGCCATTTTTAATTCCAATATTGTGCATACCTTTGTGAAATACATATTCCAAAGCTCTTGCCAGGTAGCCAGAGTCCTGGCTGTCCATTGCATCCTCCCATGGTTGTTTAAAAGGGTGGGAGAGACATACTGCTCGATGTCACTGACAAACTCTGGTGATGCATTATCAAGTTTAATTTCAGCATGTTATGTGTCCCCTATTCATATAATCTGAAGGGGATTTATCCCCCCAGTTCTTATGCCCCTGGTAGTGTGTGTGGGGGGTGAGCAGACAGCCATCTTTTTAACTTTATGAATATTTTTTTTCTTATGCAGCCTACATTTACTGTTCTTAGCATGTGTGTTTTTGATGTCTGTGTGGTGATTTGCTGGATAGAGTTTGGTTATGTGGAGCTTAGACTGGTCCTTGAACGAGCCTGACATGCTCTTGCACAGAGCTAACCTCTGCTGCCACCTCTCTCCACATTCTTGCCCTCTTACCATCTCTGACCTCTCAGCTTCCATGTAGCATATGTGATTGGTCATGGATGGTATTCATTAGGACCATCATTTCCTCCTAGGAGTAATTGGGGGCCTATTGACCACTTAACTGCACTTGGGGATATCCTCCCTGCACTGCTCCAAAGCCTGGGGCTCATCCCCATCTCCCTCCTCAAGTCCCAGAGGCCTCCCTTACTGCCCCCAGGGCTTGTGTACCTACACTGGTGACAACTGCTTCCTCCTCCTCTCCTCTTCCCCTAACCTCACATCTCTCTCCTGTGCTCTCTCACTCTCTCCTCCTCCTCTCACTGCACCAAATACTTGGGATACTTAGTCACCACACTCACTCCAATACATGCACAGGCACACTATCAGAAACCATCACTGTCACTATCCATGTGATTAACTAAACAAAAGTGTGTAAATGTTTATGTACATAATAAAAATGTATGTGATATGTGTTTATTTTATTTGTATACGCATTGTGTGGGGTGCATGGAAAATATGGTAATAGGGTTGGGTAGGTAGTAGGGGGTATGTATAGTGCTTATGTAGTGTGCAATAGGGGTATTTGTGTTCTATGTGGTAGGGGGTAAGTGGTAGGAGTGGGTATGGTTGGGGTATGTGTTTGGGGATATGTGTTGGGGATCGGGGTGTTAGGGTATAGACTCAATATTGCAATATTTACTAACATTCTAGGACTTTACTGAAGTTACAGGAAATGCTGCGGGTCCTTACCTCTGACTCACTAGTTCAATCTGTTAGCTGCCTACGTATCACATAAGGACCCTTGTGAGAACTCACAAGCTATTTCCCTTACATTACAACATATCAGTAAATTGTTACGAGAGCCTGTGGCAGCCACGTAAGTTCCATCACAAGAGCTCCCTTAGCTACATATCAGCCTTGAGGGAGTTATTACGGAAACCATGTAAATTAATTCTTAGTTCTGTTGATACATTTTCTGAGGTGTTAGGAGAGTTTAAATGCAGAGAAATGTTTTATCTGCATCTAAATGTGGCAACTAAAACTGCAAATGCTTTCAAAATGTAAAATGATTGCATGTAAAAGAAAAAATATAAAAGCTGAGTTTATTTTTTTATTTTATTTTAGGTATCTAAAAACATTTTGCCTATTATGTTTAGTTATTCAAAATATCATACAGATTTATTTATTTTTTACCACAGTGGTGCTGTTATCCACCACAGTGGTGCTGCTATTTCCAGATTATTAAAGGTAATATTTGCAGCGCTCATTTTTCATCTAAATGGAACTGTAATACTGTTAAAACCTGTTATTATAGGTGTGCAACTTTGTGGTTTTTTTTTTCCTTAAAGCATAAACCTTTTTTCCAGATAGAATAGCCATATCGAATGCCTAAATGCCCAAATTGTTACTTTTTAAATATATACTTTTAAGTATAAAGCACAGTGAAATAGCTCTATGTATGAGGCTCACAATATGAAACAAATTATTGCACCCAGAATAAGCACATATCTGGAATTATTTGGCACACATTTCATATCCAAGTTGCTCTGCTTGCCACCAGTGCCAGCTGCCAAGGTATTTCTAACTCTGGCTTCTCATAGTCTGATGCTCTTAGCTTGCCAAGCTAGACTCTTATAGAGTCTGCTGTTGAAATCAACAAAGCAATTCAGACAAAATAACAAAAGAGGATTTCAGGAATGCCAGTTCGTGACTTCAAATGGTTAAAGATCATTGTTGATCATGGGTAATTTCCAGACTTCTGCTGATTTAAAGAAAATCTGAAAAGAGACTTTTGTTTGTGAAGTATGTACCAAACTAATATTAAAAGCAACTGTAAGTTATGTGCATAAAACATTTGTTTAGATAATATGAATGTTTGAGAACTCTTTATGAGTTCAAGAATCCATTTTGTGTTTCACATTATGATAGCTAGGTGATAATAGTGTTTGTAACAGTGGGAGACGGGTGGGGAAGGAGGGAACAGGTAGAAGTCCAGAGCCTTTGTTTGATAACTGAATAAAATTTAAATTGACACCACACTCCATCCGCTTCACTTTCCTAGAAGCAGGACATTGTATCAAAAGGATGCAAACATAGCTCCCCTGAAATGTAAATGTGCCTCTCAGACACACAACTTCCACCAATGTGTTATGAATCCCCCTAGCTTTGCAGGGGCATTGACATTTATTTTGTTTCTCATTAAAAACTAGTTGTATTGTTTGCTATAGCCATAGAACCTATCGCTCAAGTGATTAGACAGAATATATACTGTACATAATATTTTCCAACTTCTACAAATTTTAGGCTTACATGTAAATGCAGACAAATCAGAATGCTTGAATGGATTTACGTAGTCAAGTAATTAAGCTACTTAAGCTAAACTTTTTATTTACATGGAGTGACAAATATATCAAGTATATAAATATAAACGTTCCCATTACTCTTAAGTGCTTTTTTTGTCCTTTCTGATTAGATGCCATCCAATTCTAGCCTAATTTTTTAAATTTTGCAGATTATTTGAGGCTTGTTTTTCAAGCAATTTGAGTTGCTTGGTTAAGTCCCGTTCTTTTTGACAGGTCCGTCTCCTTTGGTTTGATAAAAATGTAATACAGGTGCCTCTGATGTAGGCTTTGTGAGCCACCCAGAGCCACCTCACTCCTAAGTCTTGTGAGGAGTTAGTTTAAAAATATGTTTTTATATAGTCAGTAATTTCAACTATGTAGGCAGAATTATATAGCAGAAGATCATTCAGTTTCCAAGAGTAAGGTAGAGCCCGGTTAGGACCTAAGTTTAATTTTACTTGGACAGCCGCATGATCAGACCATGTGCAAGGGATAATTTTGGCCCCTGAAGAGTTGTCAAAAAATGGGGAACTTACAAAAATTGTATCTATGCGACAATATGAGCTGGAATATAATAATGTCGAGGAATAATATTACGTAAACTCCCTTCTCCCAACTAGGTCCAAGCTACTGTATGTAAAAGACGATTGATCTGATTTAGGTTATTTGAAAATTATTTATTAGTCAGGTTTCTAGATCTGTCCAGATCAGAATTAAATGTTAAATTGAAGTCTCCTCCAATTACTAATGTCCCCAAGTTCTGGCTTTCTAGAATCTTAGTGTCTTAACTAAGGAGCTATGGGGAAAGTGGTGGAAGAGTAAATTTAAATTAATGAGAGTTTAGATTGAAAAATTGTCCATGACAGTATAAAATAACTTCCTTCTTTATCTATTTTTTTAGACTCAAGTTTAAAAGGGAACTTTCTATGTAAGAGGATTGCAGTTCCTGCTTTCTTAGAGGGGTGGCTTGTAGAAAAAGTGGCATACTCTTTGTGCAGAAATGTAGGGATATTGCCGTGGGAGAAGTATGTTTCTTGGAGGAACAATACTGAAAGCTTAGGCTTTATAGTAAATTAATGCTTTCCTCTACTTGAACTGAGAATTGAATCGTTTGGCGTTATGGGTTATAAATGTAAAATCTGGGTCTGTCATTGTGTATTTTGGAGTAATGAGAAAGTGTAGGCTACTCTCTTACCTCCATCCAGGGTTGGTAGGGAGAGGAGATAGATCCGGTACCTGTCCTTGTTAGAGCAACGTTTCCAAGCGGATGGGACCAGGAGTTTGAGAGAAAATTTGCCATAAAAACTGAATAATAAAAAAAGAGGGATTAATAGTACATCATACAAAAATGTTACATTAAATTGAACATAACAAAACCTCCTAGACTGTGCCTTAACATCAGTAGAGTCAGGGGAGGTAAATGGACTAGCCATTTCATGCCGAGTGCCCTGAAAGGAGGGGTATACCAGAGAAACTACCTGTCTAAGGAATTCTCTCTACACTGGGTTTTTGAACGTTTGGCTGGGGGTAGCTATCAGCCGGCTATGATTAAGCCATTTTTGAGGTATTCGGCTGTCCTTGAGATCTGTCTATACTCGCTTTGTCATTATTAGAAACTGCTGTTTTTAAATAACTATTTCCCTAACTAACTATTTAACCTATTTGCGGATATACATAGAACGGGGGGCCTGCAAGCCAAAGTAACCTATGTGAAGATGAATAGCTTATCTACTTCGTTTGCAATCTCTTCTTAGGATCCTGATAGCCTAAGTTGTGCTTTTTCTATAATTCAAAGTGGATATTTGATTTTCTCCGATTTGCAATCTAGCAGAATCTAGCCTGAGGGTTGCAATTTCCACATCTATACTCCTAGCGGGAATCTTTAAATGCTAAACCTAAGGGCAATTTACCAGTGTTGGAAAGAATATATTGGCTCCTTAAGTATTTCCACTATAGGCTATCCCTTCTGCTGAATATCAAGAAGGTGCTATTATCTTATATGCTATTATAATGGCTGATTGGCTCAACTATGTGTCAATAATATTCCAGCCAATCAAAATAGAGTATTTGAATAGCTCCTGCCCAAATTCTGATTAAAAGTCTAACCAATCAGAATGCATGGATTGAAATCATATGGCTTTATTTCCCCTAGTCGTATAGGTTGAAATATCAGCCAAACAGAATAGGAGGAGGAACTGTGTTAGTTTACATGATTTTTTATTTTTTCAGAGCAGCTCTGTTTTTTTAAGTGGAGGCCCTATCTTTGGGTCGAAGAGCCGAGGGTCTTCAATTAAGCAAGAAAAGGACCAATTCTACTAGCAACATGGATGTGCTTGTTTTTTTTTGGGCTGAAGATTGAGGACCAAGGTGTCGGGGCTTATCGTTGGAGTAAGAGGGTAAGTGTAATTTGCTCCCCTATATGTGTGTTTTTTTTATATATTTTTGGTAGTTTGTTTTCTTATGTAATTACTTTTATTTTTTTCACAGTCTTTGTAATCTTAGCGTATTTGATATTTTTTTAAAAATTTGGGATAGTGTTAGGGACTATGGGGAACCCCATTGTTATAGTATGGTATACTATGGGGGTTCTTACGAACTCCCATGGTAGAGGGGTTCATTTTAGGTACTGTAGTGTTCCATAGTTGGTTAATGGACACCCCACCCCACAGCACAAGGGTGGAGGAATGGGGCCCAATTGCCACCAGCCATTGAAGGGAAAACCCTAGGAAACCCAAGCTCATAGGTGGTAGCAGGTTTGTCTGGGGTATTCCCTAGGGATACAGAGCTCATAGGTGGTAGCAGGTGATGGAAAGGCTTTATATAGATACACAGGGATATGGGAGGATGCTAGGATTAGCTTAGGTTAGTTATAAAGACTGCTGAGATTTAGCCTCTGAGTCTCCTATGAGTATACTTTAAGCAGGCTGCAGCACACAGTAGAGCTAGAGAGCTACGGCTATCAACCCCTGGGTGCGAGTCAGTAAATTTGATGGTATTGTTTTCTCCTAGAGCCATAGAAAAGCTCTGCAAATTTGCTTTTAAAATTTGCTTTTAAAAACTCCTGTAGGAACAAGTCAGCCTTACAGGAATTCTTTCTGGAGTCATGGAGTAGTGGGCTATTTCTTGATTTTGAGGCATCACTGCATGCAGTCATGGGTGTCCATGAAACTTTTCCTGTCTGGTGGTATTGCAGTTTATATCCATACCTTTTTTAATAAACAAAGATTCCATTTAATGTGACAAGCTTTCGAGAGATGCAGCTTTCTTTTGCAATTCAATATTGATTTTAACAAAGAGAATTGCATCTCCCAAAAGCTTTTCACTCTAAATTCAATGCAAGCCAAATTATCAATATATAGCACAATACCACCCCACCATAAACAAATTCATGGACACCATCATCATACCACTCCATCAAGACTACTAACCCCTCCACACAGAAGAATTTAATTTACTTGTGGATCTTTAGATTCTCACATCCATAAGACAATTGATTGAGCACTTGCATGACATAGTATAATATAATATAGATGGAATGAGCGGACTAGTTGGCTCAGTTGACTATAAATAAAGAGTAATGCATCAATTGTTTGTGCAGAATGTTAAAAGCATTAGGAATCACAAAAGGGTTGGGGCCCTCTGCTATCTAGAGGTTCTCCTAATTTATTAGGAGAGAGGAGCAGATAATTATTTTTAAAGAAATATTGTCTGAGCACTGTAGGGGTGATCTGACTACCTACATGTGTGTCATTTTTAATCGACCACTTGCCTACCTTGTATAGAAAAGTTACAAGTAGGAAAATTATTTTGTACACTAGCTCCACCAATAGTCCTCCAATAACTTTGTTGGATAGCACCCATCAAAAACAATTCTTTAAGATTTGCTGGCTAAGAGTTTCCACCAGATTTTAAGTGAAACATTTACAATTAGTTTTCTGGAAATAACAATAAAAATGTGGTAGATAGTCAACAGGAACTGCAAAAATGTGCAGTGTAATAATAATTCATCAGTAGGTTCCTGTCTGTCTGCCAAAAGACAAATGACTTTTGTCCGAAACTTATAAATAAAGCTACAGAAAACATTCAGTGTACAAAAGATTATGCAGTTCTGTGTAAAAATGCTATTTTAAATGCCCATTTATTGCGTATAATTTTAAGTATAACTGAAAATGACTTTGACTTTTGTTTTTATTCATGGATCCAGTACCAGCGTTTAAAATGGAGTAACCATTGGACTAAAGCTTAAAAAAATATTTTAAAATGCTCTATATCACTCTAAAATGTGTCAACTGGCTCAAAGGGCCAAAGGTTTCCTCCTACTCCCGCTAAGAGTTTTCTCTAACAATGAATAAATAGTACATTTGTGTTCATATTTGAATGTCTAAAACAAGCTAAAAAATGTGGTCAGAGTTATTACTCTGCACTCTGGGAACTTTGTCAGGAACATGCAAATGTGTCCACAAAGGGTTCGCTCTTGTAATTCATAACCATTTCAAACATGGCTTCATTTAAGCATATGCCTGCTGTATTACACAGCTTTGGGTAAAGCTAAGAATGGATAATACACAAGCCGGGAATCCCACCAACAAACAGCTGTTTCAAGGTTACTGCCTGTCATCAGCGTAGGGCCGGTTCCTTAGCTTGTGTAGTAGATTTTATGAGTAGGTAGTTCACCAAAACAATCATTTAATTCATGCTGGGTAAAAAAGGGATAGAAGTCTTTCACCGTACAGTAGTACAGTATATAAATAGTACATTTGTTTTTGTATTTGAACGTCTAAAACAAGTTAAAAAAACGTATTTCCTGCTCAGAATTCTGAAACATACAGTTATTATGCTTAGAAAGACTTCTAAGCCAATCACTGGCAATCATAAAAAAAATATCCTAAGATGTAATCTGTGATTGGCGGAGAAGTAAGCATGGAAACTGGCAGGGGAGAAAATATGTGTGCCTGACATCCATGTGAAGATGAAGTGGATTTAAAACATTTTAAATTGTTTTTGTTAAATTAGTACACATATTTCTTGTTTTTTTTTTCAATTACACTGAATAAATAAGCTATATAGTATCCATTTAAGTTTTCTTGGTTGAAAAGAAAAACAAATAAATAAGTTGTATATGTTTGCTTACTTGAGAAAAATACTGAGTGGCTCCATTCATGCACAATGAAAAAGTTATAAATTCAGAGCTCATAAAACAAACTAAACTAAAAAGACGAAATAAAAACTGTGCTGTGGTTACTTTGCTTTTTTTAAAATTTAATATTAGCCCGCTTTCACCAGTGACTAATAAGCCTTGTTTTTTTTGCCAGGAAGTCCGAAATTATTCAAATTGAATAAGTAATTTTGGCAAAGATGTAAAATGTGTTAAGAATATCCTGTTACTTTCAAATATTTTAAACTATTTGTGAAGCCAAGTTAAACCTGTTAACCCTTTATTTTCCATATGAAATCAGAAAGCCAAATTCAGTTTTAATTGGATTACTCGGATTTGACCATGACTAGTGACCCCAACCATACCTTTGATGACTCTGACCTACCTATTCTAAAATGACCCATGTCTCTTGTGAGCTATGACCTTCAGTCTGCCTTGTGGATAACTTTGCCATTGCCAGTTTATGATTTTGGATCAAATACCGACTTTGCTCCACTAACTGAACCTAGATCCTGGTTCAAGAGCCGGACCTTACGCTTTGTCTGCTGTCGTAAAAAGAAGTTCTTCAAGAGTTTTCCCCACTTCAACCTTTGGTATATATGGCCTAGGGAGTAAGGGAACATGCATCAGTGTGTTTTTTAAGAGGTCCTAATTGACCATGCATTAGTTGCGTTTATAATAAGCAGATTTGAGCAAAGCCATCTTGCTTTCAAATATGCAATAATGGGAAAATATACCTCATCCATTATTGACATACAACATACCAGCACAAGCACTCTGCCTGCCTTGCTCTTAACTAATAATACTTTGTTCACTTGTAGAGCTATTTAGGGACAAAGTGTTTTGTGGTTGCAATGGATGGATGAAACGCTCATTTATAAATGTATGACATATGAATTATATATATATATATATATATATATATATATAATACATATACATGTATATATATCATGTTACAACTGTAATACAGCAGCTCTTTCAAATGTATTTTCTGCTTTTCTTGTCCACTTTTCCACTAATTGAATACATATGCTAAATACTTAAAGGGATGGTTCATTAGAAACATGCTGTAACTCTATGAGGGGGTATAAGGAAAAAATATTCCACAGAAAAATGACTGATCTTTGAGTGATTTATTTATTCGGCTAGATGATTAAACGACGACTGTAGAATAATTTTACGATATACCATTTTGAAAGACTACACTTGTAAAAAAAGGCAACATATTTTAGACATTAAACAAAAATAAAACAGATTTTTAATTCATTACATTTTATGTGAAATTAGACTGTTTTGCAATGTGGCAGTTAAAACTGACACTACTAGTAAAAAGCTCATTACATTTCAAGAACACACAGGATTAGCAGAGAAGCACCAACAAGCCCCTGCAAGAAAAAAAAATGTATAAAAAAGTTAAAAATGTAAAGTTTAAGTTTGATTCTTGTTTTATTTTAAAAAAATGCAAGTTTTCAAAATCATGAAATAAAAATGTGTTAAAGTGGTTCTTCAACTCGACTTTATAATGTCGGTTGTGGTAGCATTGAAAACATTATCCTGTTCTTAATATTTAATTGTTGATTATTATACATCTATGCAACATTTGAAGGTAAAACTTCTTCAAACTACAAGACAGATAATATTATGACCATATATGAAGTACAACCTTAAATTACATAGTAGGTACAACAAGCAAGAGATGATAATTATATGTGTGATGATGAATTATAGTTTACTTCATGTTGTGGTAAGGGAACAATATTTCTACACAATGACGCATAGTTTTGTAAAAGAACACAACTCTATATATAAAACACAGTGTTCTTTATTTGCAGTGGGGGAATACCAGAAGCAACCTACGCACAGTTCATCACTGGGAACTAACTGCTCATAGCCCCTTGGGATTAAGCACTCTGAGCACTTATAATGCCGGCAACTCCTGGACAAAATTTCCTAAGCAGCGCAGGGGCTTTAATGTGGTTTACTGAATTTTGGCTCTTGTTCATTGTGTGTTCTGTCAGTCATTGGTCATTGCTGTGGGTTTGTTCCTTAAATGGCCACTCCAGTGCTCCCATAATAGGGTTTAATTTGTTTATTTGTGAAATGATTTGCAAAATAATCAGTATTTCAAGAAAATAAATTAAATGTAGCCTTAAAGCGTCTATTTGGACTAAAGTGTTTCAGGGACTAGCAGAGCTGCGTCTCTCCACCCCTTATTAGGTGTTTAGGAGTGAGAGAGTCTGCTCAGGTGACTGTCCAATTTCTTTTGTGTGACCCGTATAAGTTTTTCTTCCGTGGCTACTGCAGGGAAGGAGGCCAGTAAAGACTCCTCTCAGGACAGGATCCCGGCAGGTCCTCTTTCACCCACTGAACACCTTATAGGTGCCTGGAGAGAATTAGATTCTAAACAACCACCTCAGATGCCATATTCCCTCCCCAACCCCACAGGGCCCCTCAGAAGCACCATTCATATATATTCACCCCCACCCAAAAAACAGGGTCCCCTCGGCAGCATCATTTACTCCCCCTGCCAAAAAACTAGGGCACCCATGTCGCACCATTCATCCCCCAAGCCCCTCAGCAGCTATATTCACCCTCAGTCCCTCCTCAGCGGCCATATTCACCCCCAGGCCCTACTCAGCAGGCCCCCCTCAGGAGCTTTATTCAACCCCTTAAAATCCCCAGGGCCCCTCATCACACTATTCACCCCCCTCAAGCCCCCTGCACTTTATTCACCCTCGCACTTTATTCACAGTCACACTTCCTCTTACTTGTGCAGGGCAGTCCCTATCCCGGATCCCATTGCTCAGAGGTTGGCGATCCTTCCCCTGCCAGAGCTTCATACTGCAGGGTCACGTTACATAATTAGGAATTTCCCTCCCCTGCTGTATGAAGTTCTGGCAGGTGAAGGATACGGGCCGGCCCAAGGGCCGGATGTGGCCCGAGGACCGTAAAATGCACAGGTCTACTCTAGGGTTATGCTCTCAATCGGATGCACCAAGGGGGCAGGAAAGGCACACGGGTATGATGGACACAGGTACACAGTGCTTTGCAGCTTCTAAATCGATCACATTGAATTTTGAATTACTCATTTAATTGTGCATGAAAATTGAGTAAGCCTGCCGAGTTCCATAACAGAAAGATATAAACATGCTATGCTATGTAGTGCATTTACAGTAACCACTGCTACACCCTTTCAGAAAAGCACTTGCAAAGCATTGCAGAACATTGCTACTCTCCTACAGAAGATGTGTCACACCTAAGTGTATGTGCTTCACATACATTACATGCTTGTCACAATAATGTGTAAATGTAGACAGTGGCGGAGCTAGAGAATGGAGGGCCCCAGTGCAAAAACAAAATTGGGGCTGTAATTTTTTTTTTTTTTAGGAGGCCCCCACTGTGTTACCAACTGACTCAGTGCCCGTCCTCATGACCCCTTCCCCTAGTTCCCCTCATATAACAGCACTCCTACCCAAGACAATTTTTCCATAGCTGCAGCCTCCCAAGACCACTTTCCATTGCTGAGCCCCCTCAGAGGAGGGCCCTGGTGCATTGCACCACCTGCACCACTGGTAGCTCCGCCCCTGAATGTAGGGCAATGTGCACTCTTCTTATTTAGCAGTTCTAAAGTTGCAAGTAAGATAGAAACATAAAATTGTTTTGGTACTTAACCTCTGTATAGAGCTACGGAATATATTGGTGTGTTACAAATAAAGGATGATTATAATAACAACAACAACATAGAAACATACATTTGCCTTCCTGTCTACCTAAATGTTTGTTTTAATTACATTTCTTAGCTGTATTTGACATTACCACTTCCACTATTAGGCTCTTGCAGTTATCTGCAACTCTTTCTGTAAAGTAATACTTTCTCACATTACCCCTAAATCTGCCAACTTCAAGTTCTGACCTTTTGCTCTTGTATTCTTCTTTTGACACTTCCCTATTGAACTTTATTTAACTTTATTCATTTATTTAAAAGATGATAATGTTTTAATATTTCTAGCAAGATTGGAAGACGTTCATATGATCAATATATTTATCTAACGTACAGGGCAGCTGTGTACATCTGGTGATATAATGAGCCAGATAGGATGTCCTTTACAAAGCAATTTTTTTTAATTTATATTTTAAATTAATCAATAATTGACTTAGATATTGTTTTTTTTGTAGTAATTGCTTGTATAGAAATTCAAGCCTATCACAAGAAACTGCATAGATAATTAGGATGGAAGTTGTTACTGTCACATTGATTATATTTTAGTTTTATTAATTTCTATACTTGTTGTTTTTCATGCACAGAGATATTAAAAATAATATCGGAGGTGCACCACTTCCCCTCTTAGCCAGCACAGCTGGTTCTAATTAGTTCCAGAGCTAGTAGCCCATTTTGTATACAGTATCTTCAGGGATGGATAGATGCACTCCAAATCCCTAACCACAAATCTTATGACTCAATTAGTTGATCAGCAATTTCAATAAGGAAACCAGTTTTTACATATGCTTTTCAACCCTCTGTCTCATGTAGTAGAGCACATATTGTGATTTCAGTAGCCATTTAACAAGACACTTCCTCCATTTTATCATGCATTTAAAATACCATATATTATACTTTGGAATAGTTTTTATTGCTTGAAAAATATCTAGCTACGGCGTGAGTCAAACAAGCAGGAGGGATTGATGCTGCGTGTGTCGCGGCCTATAACAGGAAAGAACTGGCCATCCTAATGATTATGCATCCTAATGATCACTTGGTCCTGCCATGTCCCCATCCCTGCTGCAATTGTCACCCCCACCCCCCTGTCTGCAGGTAGAAAAGTTTCCAGCTGGGACCCTGCACATTGCTGCCTTATGATGTACACCGTTTGTGTTACCTGCATCCCTCTCTCCAGCTCCTGTCACATACACTCACTTTCCATAATCATCTTCCTGCTTTCATGATCAGCCTCTCGGACTGATGTGTGCCACTCCCAGGACTGATGTGTGTTACCCCTAGGACTGCTGTTTGTTACCCCTAGGACTGATGTGTGTTAGCCCAAGGACTGATGTGTGTTAGCCCAAGGACTGATGTGTGTTACCCCCAGGAGTGCTGTGTAATACCCCTAGGTCTGATGTGTGCCAACCCCAGGAATGATGTGAGTTACCCCCAGAATAAACAAGGCTGCACTCCCTCCTGCTTGTTTGACTCTCACTCCGGCGGCCCAACTATAACAGGAAAAAAAACAATATGTAAAGCCTTAGCTGCCTTTTTTCATATCAAAAGGTATGTTTTTGCAGACTAGAAATGATCTTCTCATCTCTGGCCTCCATTGCTTGGACTGCATACAATAAGTATACCATAATACACAGGATGACACAAAATATTTGATTCTAGTTTGCTGAACAAAATTAATCACTATGAAAAATGTTGGTGTATTTTAAAGATCCACAAAAGTCACCTATGGGTGAAAAAACATTGTGAAAAAGTGTTTTAATTTTGAAAATTGTTGAAGAATTGGTGGTATTGTGATCAGTTGAAATCTGCCTGTTTCAGTGAGCTCTAACTTGTCTGAATTAGTAATGAGCTCTGTACCGCGCGGAACAATGATTAATTAATTAGATTCAGGTGCAGAAGCTTTTTGTGAGTGAATCAGGCTGTGACTGACTCTTTGTAACTACTTAGATAGGTTCTAGCTGAAGCAATAGTCAGTAGAGCAATTGTCTCTGAACCCAAAGAATTGATTCCAATCAAAGGATAATTTTTTTACTGCTTTAAAAATCAGGCATATATATTTTGGTTATATAATAAAACATATGTCAGCACGGGTTACTGTTGTCTTGTGTTTTTTATGTGAATAATAACTATGTGAAAATTTCTGCACACACATATATATATATATATATATATATATATATGTATATATATATATATATAATAGTTGTCAAATTGCGAGTTGTCGTCATGTTTGTGAACCGTGCAAAGCGAGTCGAGCCGCTGAGGCACGAGCTCACAAAAAATACGACTTTAACAGCCGAACCACCGAACTGGAAAAGACCGTGCAAACAGACAAATATGCCTCAAATTCACTTACACACTTACACACAGCACAGGGGGAGAGACAGGGAGCCTGTGAGTGAGGTTGCAAGTTAATTTGAGGCATATTTTGTCTTTTTTAACAATCGAAAATCGCTGAAGCGGTAAAAAAAATGGTGGACGAAAAAATTTAAAAGTTCTGAAACATGAAAACGAGGCTCAGCAAGGCCAGGCACGCAGAACTTAGAAAATTCACGATTCAAAAGACAGTAACACTTACACCAACAATGCCAGGCATGTGGGACTTGAATGAAAAAAATATTTAAAGCAACACTGTGCTACCATACATAGCCTATACATTTTGTTTAAATCCCTAATACAATGTGTTGCAGTTACAGACTTCGGACCTATCCTCTTATAGTAGCGCAGCACAAGGCAGCAGCAGAGGCGGTGAGGATCCGCTAGATGGCGCTGTCGATATTCCGGTGCCATATCATAGACTCAAGGCTTAGGTAAACTGGTTAGGGTGAGGGTTAGGGTTGGGGTTCAAGGGCTAGGCTAACATTTTGAGCTTAGAACTTCTCTCACATATCGGCAGGGCCATCTAGCGGTTGGAGCCGCACTGCAGCGGTGGACCTGCCCCGACACCATAACAGGATAGTTCCCAAACGTCAGCCTCATTATTTATGCAGGCTCTTGTGGGACGGCTTTAAGGGCTAAACTAAAAAGTCAATTCTTGATCAATTTTAAAAATGTACATTTTTCACATTATTTTACACCCTCTGATGGTGTAGAGCACATATGGTAACTTTTGTGGTCCTTTAAAAAGTAATAATATTAAAAACAACATAATGTCTTTAAATTGATGGATGGTGGATCTATGCTACAGGATAAAATGAGTAATTATACATCATTTGGTACTTACTTTTTATTCAAAGAAAATCCCCTTCTAACGTATCAAAAATGTTTTTTTTTTAAGTTTTCCAGAAGATTTCAGACTTAACTGTTTAATATAAGAGGCAATGTAAAAATGATACCCTATGCATCTGTTTATTTGATACAGAGATGCATTATAAATCATTACATGCAAATGCAAATCATTAATTAATTCAACAGCTGTGCAGTGTAATGTATTGCTCTGACAAGGAGGTGATGACAAATGAAAGCTTTGTAAGGAAAGCAAAGTACAACAGCAAAACAAATTAATACAATAACACCATTATTGTTGGTTGTTTCAGTGTCTCTATACAGTTGTAGATATTATTTTACTGTGCTTCTAAAAACAGTTTTTTTCCAAACTAGCTATCAACAGAAAAGAAATCTAAACTTGCCTTGGCTAATGGCCCGAATCAACACCATTTGGCTCTTTTTTATGCTATTATTTGAACTAAATGTTTTAAAGTCATGGTATGAGCAGTGAGACACACCAAGCTTTTAGATTAGCCCTAATGTTTTCAGAAATATAGTTTTATTGCCTGTGGTTGGAAAGAGTGATTTAAAAAACTCATACAGAAACATAGTTTTGCATTACAAAATGTCATGTTCCCTTTTGGGATTTCTGAGATCCTACTAGAAGTTATGGTTTATGAACTGGTTTAAAAATGAAAGCAAAAAAAAAAGCAAAACCGTAACAAACACATTTTCCACAATGACGTAATGGTGATGGGAATGGAAGCAATGAGCAGAAATCAACCTACAGCATTGTCTGATGCATAGCAAGCTGTGCTAAATATTTTACTTATGGTGGGTTATGTGGCTGGAAATACACAGCCTTATTAAATTGCGATTCGGCCAATTCTAAAGGGCTCTATATAAGCACATAGCATATGCTTTTACAGAAGTTTTTAGTTAGTAAACTTCTATCCAAAAGCAAGGTCTTCACTAACAAAAATATTATTAAGATTATGGAAAATGTCATAAAGTCAGTTTTTTTTGTTGTTTTTTTTTAAACAGATTTTTAGTTTAAAGGTAAAGAAGTGAGTAAACCAAAACCCAGGAGAAAGAGAGAAGCAAAAGAATAGTTTACTATTTTTTTTTAGAAAATGTACCTGCAACATCCTAGTGATACTCTCGGAGCACACCATCACTATCTCAGGTATATCCAAACTTCTTTATTGCAGATGCAGAGACAGCAGTCTCAGGATGGAGGAGGGTACCGCAAAAACCAGCTCATCATGTTGGGGCTCAATTGGTCTAAATGGATCACATCTTCTCAAAGCTGTGGGAGGAAGGGAGTCAAGGAAGGTGGGAAGGGAGGAAGGAATGAAGGGAGCAAGGGAGGATGGGAGCAAGGAAGGAAGGAATTGAGCAAGAAGCTTGTGTTCATTAAAAGTTCCCCCAAAATCCAGGAGTTAATTAGCACAAAGTAAAATGGTAGATTCCCCAAAAGCCTAGTTGCATATAAAATGTAATAAATTAAAGGCTGTATTGCTTCTTTTTACATTTGAAACACATTGTAATTACTTTCAAAGTGTATTCCTTCTAAATTATATATTTTAAATATACTGGTTGTTTAAACAAAGGTTTTTTTTGTGACCGGCAAATTTCTTAAATTTAAGCAATTTAAAGTCAGAAAGCAAATAATCAAATCCATTTGCATTTGTTTCACATTAAATACGTCAATGAACTGCATTTGGGATAGATCTGATCTAATACATTCATTGTATTCATTTACAGATGCCAATGAAAACACTAGAGCTACTTTGTAACCTTGCTTACCATTCTGTATTGTCAAATACACCATAATTTGCAATAATTCTGTGAAATTACATAAAGATTATGAATTTAAAAGGGTTTCCATTCAAGGGCTGATTGCAACACATTGTTGAACACTGATGTATGCTATATAGCTCTGTTGTAGTAATCTGATTCATGAACTGTATACTCTTCCTCATTCAAAAGTATTCATTCAAAAGTATTCAAAAGGTATGAAATATGGATCATACTGTAAGAGTGAAAATGCAGAGAAATAGAAGAAGCAGCAGACCTGTGCAGATACCATAACAGGATAGATCCCAGCTATTTACTGCAGGCATCCATTATCTTTTCTGCTTTGATCTTGTCTTCTACCTTTTCAGCAGGGTTTATCTGAAAAGATAATTAAATACCAATATGAGCAAAATAAAACACTAAACATCACATATTATAATTGTCGAACTACGATTCGTCGTCACGCTGTTTGCGTAGTGCATACGACTTAGCGATGAGCGCAGCGAGGCGAGCCGTTAAACCGTAGCACTTTGGCAATGAGCGCTGCAGGCGAGCCGTTAAATCATAGCACTTTTAGGCAATGAGGGCCTTCTGATTGATTGAAAACTCTGTCTATCAAATTCACCCAATCAGGAGGCGCCAATGTGTAAGCAATCACAAACGGATACACCCTAAAATCCCACTCTGATTGGATAATGCACCTGTCAATCTTTATTTAAACCAATCACAAGGCGCAGATGCCTTCAGCCAATCACAATGGAATACACCCCCACAGGGTGATTGGTTGGAGCCTCTGCGCATTCTGATTGGTTGCACTGACAATAGCCAATCACAATGGAATACACCCTCACGTACTGATTGGTGAAGGATTTGCGCATTCTCATTGGCTACTGTTAATATCAATCAATATTACAGCCAATGGGAAGGCGCAGATGTCTTCACCAATCAGTACGTGGGGGTATATTCCATTGTGATTGGCTGATGGCAATAAAGCCTTAGGATTGTCTCGAATAAAGATTGACAGGTGTGTTATCCAATCACCGTTGTATTTTGGGGTGTATACTTTTTTCATTGGTTCACAAATGGGGTCTTCTCATTGGCTGAATTTGATAGACAGCCTTTTCAGCCAATCAGAAGCCGCCATTGCCAATTTTATTCTGGAACACTCCATAGGAAGGTCATTAGCGTCGGAGACATCCACCAGGGCGGATGTGTGTCGCTTTTTATTTTTAATGCGCGGATGCTTCCTGAGAAGAACACCAGGAGGCCGGAGACATTGCGGAAAGGTAAGTATAATGTAGATTGTGTTTATTTAAATTTGGTTTATGTTTACTAATGTAATGTTTTTTTTTACAGGAGCAGCTCCGGACAAGACGCAAAGATGGACGATGGAACATGAAGGACGTGACATGCTGGAACGGGACATGCTGGAAAGGTGAGTATAATATTTAGAATATTTAGAATGTTTAGTTATTTCATGTAAACGTGTTGTATTAATTTTTTTTACCGTAGGTTGCCGATCTAAAGAAACATCTCAAAGGTAATTGGTCTTAATTATTTTATTGTTGCTTAGAATTAGAGTAGCTATATATATATATATATATAGCATGTATTGTATATTAGATAGATAGATAGGGGGATGTATTATTAGATAGTATTGTATATGAGATAGTGGGATGTATATAATATTAGATAGTGGCATGTATATTAGATAGTGGCATGTATATTAGATAGGGGTGTATTGTATTTAATTGTATTGTATTGTCTTTTATTTAATTGTATTGTATTGTATGTATTATATGTATTTCATTTTCAGGTGTGTAATTTTTTTTTTAAATGTTGTAGTGAGGGGGGTTGTAATGTATTTTTTTCTTTTCTGTAATGTTCCTTTTTTTATTTTTTGTGACTTAGGTTTTTTACATGTTTTATTTTTGGTGATTTTAGTTTTTCTTATTTTATGTAATGTAGATTTCTGCTTTTTGAGGAATTTAGTTACTTGAGGCACACAGTACACTCACAAACAGCATTTCAACACTTTCTTTTATTGACCGTCATTTTTTGACGGGCAAGTCGCTAGTTATATATAACTAGCGAATTGCCCGTCAAAAAATTACGGCAATGAAATTGTAAGTGAGCTAATGCTGTTTGGTGTATATTAATACATTAATAAATTAATATACTTTACCTATTTTGAAGTAATATATGCAGAAAGCATTCTGTTGAAGAGCTGACAATCTGTTTTGATGTTGCTGGAGCATTAGTGGTGTGGAGCTGCTGTGTAAGCGTGATGAATGGGTGCAGTGTAATAGTGTGCGTGTGCGAGACACAACCGTTAGCGTAGTTGTGTACTTCCGCATTGTTCCAAAATGGCGGGTAATGTGTGGTATGCGTCTGTAGTGGAATATCCGTAGGTGTTTTGTGGTGTTTTGCGTGTTTCTTGTGGTGTTTTGCTTGTTTAGAGTGCTGTAGCCTCGTTTTCGTTTTGTTCGGCAGCCATTTTTTCTCTCACTTAGAGAATTTTTGAGTGTCTAAACTCTTTTATTTTGAGTTAAATCAATGTGTAACTTCATTTTTTGAGGTCCTGGATGCTCCCTCTTGCTGTAGGTAAGCTTTTTATGTATGTGTTGTGTGTATTTATTGTGTTTTTCAATTTTTCATGTCTGCAGGTTGCAGCCAATTTTTGCGAGGTCGTACTGGGTGGTAACGTGTCTCGTATGTAAAGTTTGCGAGGGTCGTAGTTGCTGGCAAGGAGCTCCTTCGGCAAGCATTAGCAACAACTAGTATGCTCACAACTATATATGTGATAATGAACATAAAATCGGTACTATATAGCTCTGTGAAATACGTTGGCACTTTGTTTTTATTTATATTATTGTTAATATTTACAATCTTATTAACAATGTATTCTGTTGAATTAAAAATTACACTTTTCCCGAGCACTTTTGCACCTATAGCAAAATATAAAGGCCAGGCAGGGCTGAGGGTCACACACAACCTTCCCTTCTGGGAACCTTGAAGTGTAAAGGTCAGCACGAGCAGCACTTTCTGTATCTTGTTATTTCCTGCTCATGTTATCAGTGAACAGAAGGAAAACTAAAAGTACCAACTCCCCTCTTTGTTTTCCAATCTCAGCCCAGCAATATCATGCAACTCAAATAAACTCAGCATTTCTGGAACTACCCCTCATGCTGTGTATTGTAACTTGGCAGAGATATTTTGGCAGGAACCTGTACATTTTCCATAGTCTTGTGATTCAATTTAAAGATGTTCAAATAACCTACATGTGATATTCTAAAGTGAAAACCCCTCCTAGAGATTCTTTTTATTGCTTTACCCAAAACAACATTCCTATGCTTGAAAGCTGTGGCTTTCCATCAGTATTACAAGTTGGTAGAGACTGGCTCCATGACAGCTACATTTATATGCAGCAGCATAGAGCCAATTGTCATGGCTTCCAATCAATATCTGTAAGTGCACTGTTACCATAGAGATGGCAGACATTTTTATTTTTTTAGATTACCTATGTTAGCTGTGAACTCAGCTAAACCTATAATGTATTTGCCGTCTTCAAGTGGGAAAAAAAGAGTAATGGGAATTATGTGCAGCTAGGCAGCTCCTTTTGTTTGAACTATTTTTTTTATTGATTAAAATGTCCTGCATCTAAATTATCCCTGGGAGTTCTTATGTCTCCTTCAAAAAAACATGGCAAATGGGCAGTTTCACGCGTCCATATATACATCATGCATCCAGTTTCTGTTCTGTGTGTCAGTTGCAAAAAGTATGGCAGCCATAGTCCATTGTTGAACGCAGGGTCAATGGCAGAAATGTGCCCGAGTATTGCAGCCCATGGGAAGCATCTACCCGATTCCTTGGTTTGTGACATTATACTTTATATTATAGGTTCTACAGAATGAGTGTTGGCAGAGCGCATCTTAGGAGGGCATAAGAGTGGTGACATGTAAGACACATTAGATCTCAATATGTTTGCTGCTGTCTTTAAATGGTTTTTAGGGCAGGCTGTGTTGGTGTTGCCTTTCCTACTATGGAGTCTACACTCATCCAATGCTGTGGTATGGCCACTTGGCCAAGGTCTCTGTTAGATAATGCAGCTCTATCATCCTGGGTAGGACCAGCACTGTGCTGCTTCAGACCAAACATGCTTGGGAAATGCAGTGTATTTTTTTTTTAGTAAATTGACCCCTTTGTGATAATTTGATCCAATGGTAGCAAACATCATCTACCCCAAAGTCACCATGCATGTAGATGCCCTTCCCTACATCAATCAAGAACACTTCTACACATTAGGACATAAACGTGTAAATCTCAGTACTGATTTATGGTACACAAAAAACAGTTAAAAGTGTATTGTCAGTGTATGGTATAATATAGTGCTTTTAAATATAATAAATATCCAGACTACAGATAACATATTCAGGTTATTACAGAATGCAGTTGAAGGGGCACTGTAATAGAAGCTCTTCTGAGTCAGAATTTAAAGATTAATGATAGTAAAAACAAATTGCCCCGCCAATAAAAGTATTAAGTTACTATTTTTCATTTCCATGGACATATAGTTACTCCTATTTCAATGTCTGCCTGCTTCCTTCTCCCTCCTAGAGTAGATAATTTGCTGTACAGTTTCTTTATTGGGTGACAATGTCCCCTTTTATTCTAGTACAGTTTAAATAAAGCATAATGAAATCCCCCAAAGCTCCTTGTGCCTTTTTGCACTGTGTACAGTATTGGGAGAAAGGAGCTGCCCACCCTCACTAATAAACAATGCAGCAGATGATAAAACACTTGGAGATGAAAAAACTAAATAAAACTTCTCGGTGAGGCAAGCAAATGACAAAAATAAAAGTGAGCAAAATATTTAAAACATTAAAATACAGCTTTAATGTATTACTATTATTTTTTTTCAGATTGAAAAGATTTTCCATTACAGTGCCCCCTTAAAGCCCCTGACCCATAGCTGAAGGACAAATATAAACATGAATGTGTGTGCTTACATGTTTCTATTTTAAGGATACAGACAGACCTACATCTACTTAGTGTATGTATATATATACCACTGGCTGCAATTAGGTTAATTAAAAGGGACACTGTGGTTATTATTATTCAATATGGTCTTTTGAATAAATATCATTGGGAAACTTTTTTTAAAAGCAAAGAAAATAGACACAACATTTACAATATATTAATTTTAATTATTTGCGGTGGTCCTTCAGTCATGTCCGATTCCTGGTGACCATATGGACCTCAGCATCTAGTCATATCTGTCGATGTCTGGTAGTGCCTATGGTTTTCTTGGCAAAGATACTGGAGTGTGTTGCCAGATCCTTCTTTAATGGACCACAATTGGTCTGATCTCTCTACTATAACCTGCCCATCTGGGGTGACTCTACGTGGAATAGCTTAGTTTTATTGAAGTACACAAGCCCCTTCAATTATTCTTAACTGCAGGGTTATGTTTTGTTCTCTTGCCTGCTACTTTCTCATGAGGGTATGTCCTTCCTTTATCCCTGGTAAGAGCAGTGGCAGTTGTAGCCGACACACTCCCATTGTGTTAACCATCTCTCTATGCATTCAAAGTACCCTACTACTTTATAGGAGGAGGATGTGTTCAAACAAAAATGGTGGATTCCACAGCAACATAATTGCAAATATAAATTAAAAGCTGTATTTTGTGCTACAGTTTAAAACTAATTTTTGTCTTAGTCTTTTAACCTTTCCTGTGATCTCCAAAACCTTTACATTTTTACCAGCAGCAGAAAATGAATGGATTGTGAGTTTATACGGAAATTAACTTTGTGGTTTAGAACAAGGAAAATTGTAAATCTTGGAGGGCATGCCAAAAATCTTAAATTATTCTTTCCTTTATGAAAACAAAAGTTTAGAAACGTAGACTTTTATTTAATGTTTTAAATGACTTGCCAACAAGCTTGAATTGGAGCAAGGTTTTACTGTTTTAGGTGTGGTTTTAAGTGCTATTACAGTAAGTTATAAATATGTAAACTCAGTCTCCATGTACTGTGGACTCTCGAGGCTTTATAAATAGCAGGAGCATGAGGTATGACATGGAAGAATGCACTGAGAACTGATCCATCATATGACTAAGAAGGAAGCACATGATTTAGAAGCCTTTTCTTAAAGGAAAATGATTTCCGGAGAGATTCTGAACCATCAGCATTTGAAGTGACACAGTGGAGGTCCCAAATATCTTATCTATAAAGTAACTTATCAACTGGAAGTTGTAAAAACGCATGCTCCTACAGTGCACAAGTTTGCAAATGTTTAGCGTGATTCACTCGCTAAGGACAGTCTGATATCTATTGCTATTTGGAGATCATTGCTAATAATTGTTGATTCCCCCCCAGCACAAAAGACTGGGCATGTTCCTTAGGGAGAAATTGATCAGCGTAGTTCCTCCCTGGGGTCTGAGAATACTCAGCATTTTTTGCTCATGGCTAACACTTAAGACAACACATGCAGAGACTCAGGGGATCAGTAGTTTTGTCATTCTCCCATATCAGTAATGGGTGGGTCAGAAAGGCCGACTAACATGAACACATTCTAAACTTCCATGTAAGTATACTGTAGGAAAATTTTATTTTTAATAACAAATTGATTAAAGATGTATTTATACCTATAATTTTAAATTATACAATATTTGGAACCTCTCCATGTCACTTTAATGTAGGAATGGGCAAAATTGTTCAGATTATTATATACATGGTTTATGCCACTATAAACATTGGCATATAACTTCTGAAATTATGCATTTACCAAAATCCAACCAATGGACCTACATTGCGTATGTTTGTGAAGGGAAACACTTTGCAAGAATGACTCGCTACTGTAGTAACAGAAATGAATAATCTGAAGTCCAGTATTTGAACCTTTTATTTTACAACAAAAGTATGTCTTTGCAGGAAATGCTCAACTATATACAAAGGTCAGAGTGGTAGCCAATGTGCACCACAAAAATCATTCAACGCTACACATGATGATAAAAAATAAAACAGAATTATAGGAATGGTCAAATAACTTTTTTGTCAATATGTCTTCCTATAACTCCTAAAATTGCCACAAATTACATATTTCTATAAAAAGCCTGCTTTTAATTATAACCATTTTTAAGGGATCATTGCAGCTCAAGAAAAAAAAAAAAAAAAAGATACTGGTTTGTCAAGTATGTACCAAACTACCAGTATTAGCAGCTGTGCAAATCATTGCCATTTTTGGGAAAGCCTGATTTTTTTGAAGATACTGTAATACAGGAATCCATTTTGTGTTTGTTACATCAATACTGAGAGTTTGATGATGGGGTCAGAGTTTGTAGAGATCGGTGAAAGGAGGGAATATGCAGTCACAAGCTTTTGATTGCTAATTGGAAAAGACTGAAAATGTCCCCACATCCTAACCCCTTCACTGGCCCAGAAGTATACAGCTTGCCTCATTCAATGTAATCACAGCTCTCCAGAAATGTAAACTCAATTTTCACGCACACAACCTCCACCAAACTTTTTATGGATTTCTCTAGGGGCACCAGAGGTATCAAAATGTATTTTGTTCTAATAAAAAAAAAAAGCTGTAGAACTTTTGTCTGATTAATTATTCTCAAAGTTTTCAAACATACATTATTTGTCACTGTGCTGTGGTCCTTTATGTACAAGACAATCAGAACATCTCACAGGAGTTTGAATCCACCAACTTGGGGGAGAAGTCTAACTTTTGAACTCTCTTCTTTTACCCTCATCAATAAGTCCTTTAGTTCCTCCTCACTTTTAGCCAGAGTAGTATCATCGGCATATCCTGAGGTTGTTAATATTCCTTCCAGCAATATTGATTCCAGCTTTGGATTCATCCCCCCCCCTACCTTACGCATGATGTACTCTGCATAGAAGTTGAATAAATAAGGTGACAGTACGCACTCTGTTTCCGATCTTAAATCATTCTGTTATCCCATGTTCGGTTCTGACCGTGGCTTCTTGGTCGACATACAGATTCATCAGGAGGTGGATGAGATGATCTGGTATTCCCATCTCTTTAAGGACATGCCACATTTTGTTGTGATCCACACCGTCAAAGGCTTTAGAATAGTCTATGAGGCAGAAGTAAATGTTTTTAGGGAACTCTTTATTTCAGTATTATCCAGCGGACATTGGCAATTTTATCTCTTGTGCCTCGTCATCTGTGGAACCCGGCTTGCACATCTGGTAGTTCCTGGTTTATATATTGTTGGAGTCGAGCTTGTAGCATCTTAAACATTACCTTGCTGGCATTTGAAAGGAGTGCAATTGTTCGATAATTGGAGCACTCTTTGGCAGTGCCTTTTCTTGGAATTGGGATGGAGGCTGACCTTTTCCAGTCTATTCGCCATTGTTGGGTTTTCCAAATGTGTTGGCATAAGACAAGTAACAATATCACAGCATTATCCTGTAGAATTTTGAATAGTTAATTTGGGATTCCATCACCTCCTGCAGCTTTATTATCAGCAAGACATCCTAGGGCCCATCTCACTTCGCTCTCCAAGATGTCCTCTGCTCTTCCACAGAAAAAGTGGTAGGCACCTTCTGACCTGAGGGGCTCATCTTCCAGTGCCATATTGTTATGTCTCTGGTTGTGTCTGTCCATAAAGTTTTCATAGCAAAGATACTGGAGTGGGTTGCCAGTTCCTTCTCCAGTGGACTACAATTTGTCTGACCTCTCTGCCATGGCCTGCCCATCTTGGCTAACTCTATATGGTATAGCTCACAGCTTCATCGAAGTACACCAGCCCCTTCACCACGACAAGGTAGCAATCCACGAGGGATATACATACATACTGTATATACTCGAGTATAAGCCGACCTGAGTATAAGCCAAGGCACCTATTTTACCGCAAAATACTGGGAAAACTTAGTGACTCTAGTATAAGCAGAGGGTGGAAAATGTGCTGCCCCGTGTCCCTCTTGTGCCCTCTGTGTCCCCCTCTTGTGTGGCCGCTGTGTCTCTTCTCTCCTCTCCCTCCCTTATCACCCTCCTCAACCTTCATCCTAAACCCCCCTCCTCAACCTCACCCCTCCTCAATCTACACCTCTAAATACCTTCCCCTCTCCCATTCCCCTCCTTTACCTCCATCTGCAGCTGCTCCTCCACGCTCCTTCAGTCTGCGTTGGGACCCGGCATATGCTAATGATGCGACGTCACATGCTCGCCACGTCATTAGCATTGGCTGGGTCAAGACGCAGGCGGAAGGAGCACGGAGGAGCAGCAGAAGATGGAGGTAAGTGAGGGGAAAGGGAGAGGGGGAGGTATTAAGAAGGGTAAAGTGAGGAGGGGGGTTTAGGATGAGGAGGGCGGTTTGAGAATGAGGAGGGGGGTTTGAGAATGAGGAGGGGGGTTGAGGATTAGGATGCGGGTGGGTTGACGATGATGATAAGGGAGGGGTAGGGAAAGAGCCACGGGGGGCGGAAGGGAAGGGAAGAGTGACTCGAGTATAAGCCGAGGGGGCCCTTTTCAGCCTTAAAAATAAGGGCTGAAAAACTTAGCTTATACTCGAGTATATATGGTACATACATACACACATATAGTCTTATAAATGTGCTTTGATATGATATAAATGTACTTTGATATAATGGTATCACTTATCTCAGTTACACTGCTGCTTCACACATTTACTGAAAGTGCGGCACTTACTAGCAAGATCCAGCCTGATGTCACTGTGTAGGCACACACCCCCTGTCAGTCAAAATTATTTCCATTGACTTCTATGCATACACACCCCTGCAACCATCTTCAAAAATTTACGTATTTCAAAAAGTCTTTCAACTTGCCTTCAGGAGAGCTTTCCACTGGTGTCCTCCATATTATGCTAAAGTAAATATCGCTTTAAGGAGAACAATTATTATTAAAGCTAGTTAACACATTTTTTTTTAAAACAAAAATACCAAAGTGTCCTTTTGATACACAATTGTCAAATATCCTTATTGTAAAAATGTTAGTACTGGATTATTAAATACTAGCTCAAGAAGGACAACACTTATTTTTGAGGTATGTAGCAAGACTACAAATATTCAGAGTTTTCCCAGCTGCTAATATTGTTAAAGAAAATCAAAATATTTGAAGGATATCATCCTGGAAGCTCGATCATTGGGAGAAATCAACCAATAGTTACAATCTCTGCTCTCCAGAAATGTGAACTTCCTTCTCTCGCACACACAACTTTCAAAGTATCATTAATGTTCCCTAGGTCCAGCAGAGGCATCACCATTTTTTCAAATTAAAACTTAAAAATCTTTATTTTTTTTTCCTGCCTATCTGTGCTGTTACACTCCAAGATAATAAATAAATATATATCTGTGGCACTAAACAGTTTCATTTATGACAACGTGGTTTACTTAAAAGCAATTTCATTGCAGGAGGACCATTTTTCCCCCATTTATGTTGTACTTGGCATTCCAAGTTGTTGGCTTTTGGTTTTCAAAGTTTCACAATTTCACACTAGCAAGGTGGTCTACTACTTTTGTACCTATGGGGGGGAATAAAAAAAGCATTATGATAAATAAGTGTTTGAGTAGTATGAAGGACTAATGGTTGGAAATAAACAGAAGGAGATGCCTTTCTTCCATGAACAGGAAACCATATAAAACATTTTTTACAAGCCACAATTAATCAAAAAGCAGAAGTTAAGTATTCAATGAACTTCCTAAAGTCGAATCAACGTACAAGAAACATTTCAATACAGACATGCACATTTACAAAAAAGCAAAAGAATGTGTTTTAATCACCAGAGGAAATATTACATTAAATAAATCACACAATGCAATACAAAGAGTTGGAAGTGTTAAGCAACTAATAAATCCAGACAATGAGCAATTCACTTCTCCGCTTCTGGCAAATTAAGTTAGTCTGTGTTTATTTCAGATTTAAATCCAAGAGAACAATTGAAATGACGTAGTTAGCTTTCACATGCTATTAATACTACATAGCAGTAAAAAAAAAACACAGGAAATTGAGCAGTTTTTCTTTTTTTAATCATTCACCCCATATTTTTAACCAGGGCATGTCTCACTTAAATAATCCCATCGAGCAGGGGTAGTCAATTCATTTTCAAAACTATTAAAGTCAAAATATCTCAGTGAATATGAAATCAAATGCCTCATTTTGTTAACAGATAAACACATATATAAATTAGTATTCGGAAGAAGGTTTCATGCTGAAGATGTTGAAAAAGGAGATGATTTACCAATGCAACCCCCAAACTTCCCATTATCAAATTAAAACAACACATATTATACGTTACAACTTTTTTTGCATGGAATACAAATGATATATCTATTAAGAAAATGAATACGTAAAGGAGGTATTAAATAATGGCTTTGGTAGGCATTTAGCTTACCCAGTGAATTAAAAGAAACTTGAGAAGTTTCTGTCCAGAGGCTCCCAAGCCTCCCTGTCCTTCTGTTTCCTGTAACATTTCAGGAAAGAGAAAGGAAAGCACTCTTGTTTCTGGGATGCTTCAATGTGATTTGTCTATACTTTATAAATAACAACACATTATGATGTTTAAAATATGATGCTGTAAAGTTTTGGACTACAGTGGGACTTCATGTATATGGAAGCTTCATACATTGGAGGCCTAGAGGAAAGTTGCATCTAGGCAGATTTGAACTATATTGACTAACCCTGACAGAGTAAAAGCTTTCAGATATAACCAACCAAAGCAGTTTTCTTGTATGACCAGCTTGTGCTTCACATGTGGCAAAGTGTTTACAACAAACAATGGTTGGCAAGTTCTGGACCACAGTCACTTCCCCACAAAACGTGTACAAATATATATATATTCCATTTTATTAGTGGGTCTCTTTTGAGTTACTTTTGCTCAAGACTAGAGCAACATCTTATTGAAGCCTTGTAGCTTTGGATTGCACCCACTGTTAAAGATTGCATATTGAATTTTCATACGGAAGGCTACATAGACACTGTGTCAAGAAGAGAGACCACACACTAAATATGCTATGGTGGGTAGAAAGGGGATTGGAAGGCCCGCCATAATATATACAGTAAGGAAAGAACAAAATATTCTGAGCACAACTACACATAGCAATCAAGCCTGGAGACTTTGTCCAAACCGCTTCGCTGTGAACAATGATCCATCGACAGATAGGAATTCTGGGTAGGGATATACAAATGAGGTTTAATATGTACTATCCCACTCAATATAGTATCTCTTTAGATGTGTGTGCTGCTCCCAGAACATGGCCTTGAATTGTAAAGTACATTTCTGGCACTGTACCCCCAACTTCATTTGCATACTACTACCCAGAATCCTTAGAAACAGTAGAACTGTTGATTGAGAAATTCTGAGCCCTGTACGAGCCATGTCGGTATACTCTGACAGTTTTTTTTACTGCTACAGTAAATTCATCTTTAATATTACTGGTTGCCATAACATGCAAAGGAAAATGTTATATTTAAAAGAACACACTTGTGCTTATGTCTAGAACTACAATAAATTACACACTGAAATGTAAAAGGTGAAAGATGACTGTATTAAAAGCATGTATATAAATAACACAGTTTATATAAAAAGTATTAAAAAGCAGCAACCAGCACCTCTACTACAATGGTAACTGATTGAGCTAAAAGGATTTCAATAAAATGGTCAAATATATAAATATATAATCTTTTATATAATGGTAAAACACCAGTTAGATGTTGCAAGTATTGTGCTGGAACTGGTAAAAAGACATGAGACTCTTACATTTTCCATCATGCATTTAAAAGAACGTCTGCAAAAATAAGTGTGAAATGTAACTTCCTTATATGTCAGCAGCTCAAGCTGAGCATGTCCGTTAAAGCCAATAATTTAAACAAAGAAATTGTTTTTTGCACAAAGCTCATCAGAGCAGCTGGTGCAATGTCCCAAAACACCAAAATGTGTGACCATAGTTGCCATATAATAGTGTTTGACTTGTTTAATAATGGATTACCAATAACATTTAGTATATGAAGAAACTAAGTTCAATGCAGATTTTAAAACTTTCATTTGAACCTATTGGGTTTCAAGAGGATGGGGAATGATCTGCACAGGAAGGTGATCACAATTTTTTCCTGCATGAGACACTGTATATATCCAGGAGATTGTCTGGAGAGAAGTCTTTATCTGCACTGAGGCAGATAAATACTCCATCAGGACAACCTCTCAAACGTACTGGAAAACTGATAAGGAGTAGAAACGGCTGAATTCTGAAACACCAAAGTACACATGTGAGTTATGAGCACAATTTTTTGTTGTTGTTCAGTCGTTTCCAAGTCTCTGTGACCTCATGGACTGTAACACACCAGGAAATCTTTATGTCCATGGTCATGCTGATCCACTTGGTATTCATGGTGGAGATACTGGAGTGGGTTGCCAGTTCCTTCTCCAGTGGGCCACCGCATACAGCTCCTGGTATTCTAGGTGGTCTCCCATCCAAGTACAGACCCAGGCCCAACCCATGCTTGGCTTTAGGGTGGTTTGACCTCTTGGTTCCCTGACTGGAATCAAACCCAGGTTGCAGCGGTGAGGAACCAAATCCTAAACCACTGGACCACCAGGAAACCCTATTGATAGCACTACATTTTATATAACCGTTCTAAAAATATATGGAAGTTTCTCTGTTTTAATATTGAAATAAAAGTGTTTAATTGCATATTTATAGGTATATATAAGTTTCCTGGGTTTCCAATGTTTGGTAAGAAACAGGCAGTTATCAGAAAAATGTGTGTTATATAGAAAAGTTCAGTGTACTTACAAAAACACACTACATATCTCAGGCTGCTTTGCAACACAAGAACCCCAGAATATGATAGACATGTATCAGCTAACCTCTGTTTTCTCTTGATTGCTAAGATTAGCATAAAATTCATAAAAAAATTTTGCCAGAGATTTTCAGGGTAGTAAACTAACAAAAGCCTCAGCTTGCAAACTGAAAAGATTTAGCAAACATCAGGGTGAGTTTGTAAATGTTTATTTTGGTAATTTTTTATGCAAATAATGTTCTCATAGACTACTGATTCTCCTCTATCAGATGCCCTCATTATCCCGGAAACTTAGATATGCCTTTAAACAATCCCTGCTAATGTCTGCCCCAAGAGACTCATGCATATAACATTTCTATTGGTACTAGACATACTAGCTACTTACAGATTGTCTCAGTTGTAGTTCACAAAATCATGTTGAGAAACAGTCTGTAAGTGGCTAGTACACCTAGAAACATTGTATGCATGAGGTGCGGAGGCAGACCTTTGTTTGGAAGACTTGAGTAAGTGAACAGAGCTTTTAAGAACTTGTTAATAAAATGATGTTTAGATATACAAACAAACACTTAAGTAATTTATTTAAAAAATTAAAAACAGGGAAACTTTCATATATCCAAGTACTTCTATTCATGCAAAAAATGTGTAATGTTTAAAACATGCTTTTTTAAAATGAATTCACGATAAAAAGTTTGGACATTCAATGCCCAGTTAATGGAACAGATGAACAAAAAGTACAGGCCAGTTACATAAAATATAAAAAATAAATATAATTTATGACTTGCACGAATGGAAAGGTTTTATTTCTATTCAACCACATTCTTGTGGACTGCATGTCAATGACAGCCTATGGAAAGAAGCTTATTTTATTGCCAACAACACACTTCTAGATTATGAAAATACAGACAATAACAAGACATAGTTTCCACTATGCTGCTTCACGAAGTGTAAAGATGGATTCACAGCGGAACTTCAGATATTCACTGTAGTTACTCACCACTGAGCAAACACTTCTTACCATCCTATATGTAAATACTTCTGAAGAGTAATACAAGTAGACTGAGCAATTATCTATTGTCTCCTTACATCCTCTTGTGATATTTCACAACTACATGTTTAATACAGCAACTTTCCTCATGCTTTTTTTCTCACAATCACATTAAAAATGTAATTTATTCAGCTCAGTGAGAAAAAAACACAGTTGGTTCCATTAAAAAAATGGGCTATACATTGTACTAGGAGTTTTTCTTTCAAGTAAATAATGCCTGGGATATTCAGCATTGTTGTGCTGCTTCTTTTTTATTTTATAAAAAAAATTAAAAAAATAATTATATATATATATATATATAATATATATATATATATATATATATATATATATATAATATATATATATAATATATATATATATATTCCACACCCCCCAGAGCATCTGGTACTAACCAATAGAAACACTGCATTCAAGCACATTTTCTAACCTTCAAGCCAACAGCAGCACAGTGCAAAAATCCAGAGCAGCACTCTAAAGATGCTTCCTTGTAGTTGGAACACAAAACTACACATCCCATGAAGCTTTCTGCAGTTAATTATCCCCAGATATTGCAGCTGTCTCTGACTGGCCAAATTGAATTATGAATTTTATGCTAATTTAACTAGGGTTTCCAAGGATATTCCTTCTAAAAATCATCTGAAGAAATTTGCAAACCCTGGGCTAAGTTTAATAATGTTTATTTAGGGAATTTTTTTTTCCATGCAAAAATGTTTTCATGCACTACTGATTCTCCTCTATCAGATGCAATCATAATCCAGGAAACTTCTATATACATTCAAAAGTGCGTGCGCATTGGGACGGGATCTAATGGCAAAACATTTACCCTAATGTTATTAGCTACCACAGAAACAAAGCATACTGTTTACTAATTAACATCTCTTGCACAAAATGATGCAGGACAAGCAATGCTGTATATCTCAGGAACAATTTAGTTTACAAACCAATGCCTAAAACAATATAAAGTCTATTTTTCATATTCACTTGATTCTGGGGTTACAAGTCCCTTTACTTCATGCATAATACCATCTCCTTCCTAGACAGCAAATGATAAAAGAAAATATTAATCTTTGTGGGTGGTGGATGATCATGTTTTGGGGTCACTGCTGAGCCCAGAACCAAAACCAATACATTTTAACAGGTTTGTCATTGGATACACTTTTCTTTGTTGATAAAATATGAATTTATTACTAGAAAAAGGAAAAAGTTTGAGAAGGCACAAAAGTTGAATAGTTGCTCAAGTAGAAGGTTTGTAAACAGAGGATGTCAAATCCAGATGTAAGAGTATAAAAAGGCAACTAAAGTTTTACATATGTTAATCATAGTCCTGTGAAAGTAACAGCATATTTTGAGAAGCAGTAAGGCAATTATCATACTTGGTTTTCTGAAAACAGGTACAATGGTAGTGTAGGCATAGATAGTATAATTTAAATACAAATGTGATATGCTGGATCTATATGGAACTATATAGTTCCATTTTCTGCATCACAGTATACTAAAAAATAGTTGTACGACCATTCGTGTACCAACGCCAATTATTGGCAACAGATTGTTTTTTGTGGGGGTGACTTTGCCCCGGGTTTAAACCATCCCCATAACGGGGACAATATGATCAGAGAGTTCCCCATGTAATTACTAGGCGGCATCATATTTCTGTAGAGCCTCCTCCAATTTTAGCGTCACTCTTTGGAAGAAAGTTATTTGTTGCTGTAAGAAATGTTGCATTTGCGACTTGAAGTCCCGCACTCTGATTTTGTGAAAATGATGGATTTCTGCCAAGGTGGCATAAGAGATAATATTACAGCGTTCTTGGATGTCACTAGCTTTCTGAAGCTCCATCTTCCCTTCTTCAACGTGCTTCTTACTCTCTCGTACTTTGGTCAGTGCCCCTATGAGGAAAGAAAAGATTCCCATTAAACTCTGAACAGCAGATTTCAATTTTACTTCTTCTGTGTCAACAAACTTGAAATCAAAAGATGCATATTTTGCATAAATAAACAGATTTTAGATAAAACTGACGTCATAAAACTATAGCCTTGTTGTCGCTCCTTCAAAATACAGGAGATTCCTGGCTAAAACAAAACTGAATAACTAAAACTGAATACCTACAGCCCAAATACCATACCGAGAAAAACAAAATGCTGGTCAGCTCATACACAGCCATATTTTCCTATTTCCTTTGGACTGGAAATCAGTTTGTTTTTCAATTGAGTTGTACAGTTTATAGGTCACATTAAAGGTGGAAAAAGTTCTGAAATTATTTATCTTTGTCTAATTTTTTTTACAGCACAGAAACCTGACATTTTAACAGGGGTGTGTAGACTTTTTATATCCACTGTACTTGACAAACTAGTATCTTTTTCTTGAACTTTAAGTGTATTCTTATGCTTACATATCCAGTGCTCATTCCAATAATATGCCGTGGCTGGGTTTGATGAATATCACGGACGTTCTCAAAAGCAAAAACTCCCTAAGTGGTGAGATATTACTTTTTAGTGAAGCCAGCATCTTAAAATAAATATAGCATGAGGTCAGCACAGAAAGCTGATCCATTATTTCCTGAAGACGTCATAGCTTTAAGTTGCCAAAGCATGGCTTTAGTCAGAGGCCACATAGTATTGGATACACTAGAAAACACTCATGGATGCCATCATATCTTGGCCACTGGGAAAGCATGAGATTTTGAGCAGTTTACTTTAAAGATCTATTTGAAAAAAAGCAAACATTGCAGCAGAAAGATTTGTTAAATTTAAAACCAAGGAAACATTTTAGAACAAGCTGTAATCAAGAAATTGCATAGCAAATGAATATGTTTGTGTAAAACACAAAATGTCTTCTTCCTCTCATCACATAGTATTTTTTGTGTATATCTGATGTTTGATATCTTAAAATAAGTTAATAGACACTTCATCTGAGTGGGAAAGTACAAAAGCAGAACATATCTGCAAACAGTTATCCAAAATCAGCACATTCAACATAAAAACAAAATATTTTGTATACAACCATTTCCGAATAACTTTCAGACAGAATGTCCATAATGCATGTCAGAATAAGCTTCTAAGAGGAGTAAACATAATTAAAAGACCTAACATCTAAATGTAAGATTTGTTAGCCAATTTACAAAACATCTATACATTCCAGCTCCTTATTTACTCTTCTCAGTTTGTTGTAGGCTCATTTTCAGCCATGATAAATTCCTTTGATGCCATAATGTCCCTAGGATTTACAACAGACACCTTAAAATGGGCATGTGCCAAAAATACCTAGAGCTACCATAATGCAAGTACCGGCATCTAAAGGTAGGTATATAAACAGGGTAAGTGTGGACTAGGTCACATACAACACATGTATGAAAAGTTAGGCTGTACACATCTATATTCCCATCAGTTAATAAAAGGAATGTGAAAAGGTAGTTTGTTCAATGGAAAAAAAGTAATGTAAAGATGGGTTAAAACATACTCTAATTGCTTTGCACTTTTCTTACAAGAATAAAGGTCCAATTTAACCAGTTAAGGGCTGCAAGAATGCAGTATACCACTTGTTGGTTCAAGGAATTTGTATTTATAAATTTAACAATATAGTAATCTGTAAATAAAATGGTTTAAAGCTGAATGTTATCCTGTCTAAGCTTCTGGGTCTGCCTCCAGCGCCCTTCTTTGTAAGATGGAGCCTAAGTTGGAGACACTTAGGCTTTTTGGAGACACTTGGGAGCATTTTGCTCTCCCTATGAATATTAAAAATAATTACATTTTTAACTAGCGGATTTTCATTTTAGAACAGTTTCATTCTAAATATAAAATGTAGGGCTAAAGTGCTTTCTCTAGAGGACCTGGGAAAGTGAAATTATGAAAAGCACAATCACTTAAAACAAAATAATAAATCAATCTATGTTGCATCACCTTGGATTTGAGCTAAGTGATATGGGCCTTAAATTAAATATACTGGAATATCATCATCTTTACTTTAAGAACATAAACTATATTGATCCTATCTTATTGTTACTACTAATGTTGCATTTACCACCAGGGCCGAGCAGCCATTTCTGCAGAAATTCAACCAAAAGACACTGGGACCCAGTCTGCAGAATCACTTTCCAACGGTCATTTTACCATTTCTAAATTTAACTTTCTTCTTTTGCCTCTAAACCTAGACCCTCACACCACCACCTCTCTTCAGAATCTGAGCTCCTATAACTTGTCCTCCCACCCACCCTGTCCACACCCACCCACCTATATTACTTGCCAAGCTCTTGTTTCTTCCTTTTATTACTTCACCTTTTGTTTTATTTATCCCTTTAGGATTGAAAGTTTGTGAGTTTGAAATCGTAAAAGGTGCTTTGAGAAAAAAAAAAAAAGAAAACACCATGTATGTAAGATTTTAAACTTAAAGACAGGACCCTCTACTTTCTGCAAGGTGTTTCATTTTGTATTTTTTTCTTTGTATTTAACCCCCGTACAGAACTACAGAATATGTTGGCACTTTACAAAAAACTGTAATAATAATAAATGTTATATCGAAATTACAGGTTGAAAGACTTCCCTTGATACAGCAAATGTTTTGTAGACAGTGCACAGCTGTTGCTTGAAGACATATTCCATTGCAATTAAGCAATCACATATATAGTTGTGAGCATGTGGGTTGTTGCCAACGCTGCGGGCTCGCATAGCAAGCCCGCAGCCACTGCGGTCCTCGAAGCGAGGTTCGCGAGGGCCATAGTTGCTAGTGTGATATAATTACTTGTATAAAATCTTATCATTTCTTTTGACACAATAAATAAATGTTATAATTAAGACCAACACAGTTTGTGGCTTAGGTATCTTGGTTACAAAATTCAAATGGAATAAGATAGTGGTGGGCAAGTCCAGTCCTGGAGACCCCCACACAGGCCTGTATTAGAGGATATCCATTCTGTGCACAGGTGAGTCAATAAGGATGACTGAAGAAGCGATTCATTCACCTGTAGGCAGCAGAAACATCCTCAAATCCTGGCCTGTATGAGGCTCTCCAGGACCGAACTTGCCCACCCCTGGAATAGGCTATACGGCGGTGTTCATGGAACCATCAATTAATCCGCCCATACTACTAATGAGAGTACATTCAATATTGATGCGTTTTATATATTCTAACAAATAATTTCCATAAATAAGAAGAAATACTAACTACAGAGACAATTGACAATTAAGAGAGCTCTAAACTATATACTTTTCTATTTTTCAATGATTCCAGCTCCCTCCTATCACAATGCAGAGATTATTTCTGTAAAAGCCATTGAACTTATTTGGTAACGGTTTAATTATTTTGGATTTCTCACTTTTGGATGGCTGTTAAAATGAAAGGGCCTGCATAAGTATGCTTGATTTAAAATGTTTACACATTGTAATGCCTGTAGTTTAAAGTTCTTACTTTTATAGGTTCGGTCTGACAAGCTGTATTGCTTAGCCCCGCCCATTTTGCATAATGTGAGCTTACACTGGCCCTTTAAGTAAGCAATATCTTCTATTCAAGTCAACAGTTTCCGGTCATCATGGAAAAAACAGAATGGAAGCTGTAGTTTGTTACATACATCAGAAGCATGTGAAGTTTTTACCAAACAGCATTACCAGGCATGCCAGACAGGAACATAAAAGCATTGTATATTTAGATGGCGGATTGTGTGAAGGGCAGATCCATCTTGCACTGACGGGAAGGGGAAAGTTATCCTATGGGGCCTTATTTTGTGACTGGCTACTGTTTTCAAAGGTTATTTGAAAAGGACGTTTGTAACTGGAGTGAATACAAAATCTTATCTGCATCTAATGCTCCTTCAACCCCTCCCAGATTTCTAATCCTTTTACAAAGACAAAATGTCCTTCTTTATTAAAGCAAAATTCAATAAAAGTAACAAATTAAAGGCTGTAATTATTTTAAACTGTGAAAAATATTTTGTCCATTATTAAGTCAAGTTCTAAAAAAAGAGCAAGCTTTACATATTACGCTGTATTCATTCTTTACGTGATCTATTATATCTACTTCAAACAAAGATTCAAAATCAACCAAGATTTTTTTATTGATTATTAACCTTTACTTGTAATGCCCCAGCCTATTCCGTAGCTCTATAGAGGGTAGACACAGGTCAAAAACTATTTAAACAAATTACAAAAGAATGGAAGGTCCTGTTATTGATCTTAAAATCAAGTAAATAAAGTGCTTTCTCTAAAGCACCCAACAAGACTGAAAACTTGCAAACCTACATGGGTGAGGTATAGAAAGGTGAGGTGCAATGCATTGTGCACATTAAGGCTGAAGGTGATAAGATTCTTTAAATTTAGTTATTAGTGATTTTTTTTAAGGATTTGAGGCAGGAGGATAGTCTAGTGGAGCGAGGCAAGGAGTTCCAAAGAAAAGGAGAAGCATGAGAAAAGCCTGGAGGTGGGAATGAGAGTAGGCGATAAGAGGAGGAAGAAGGTCATTAGCAGAGAGGACAATTGGGGATTATTTTGAGATCAGAACAGAGCTTTAAGGGGATGCAGTGTTGTTGAGGGTTTGATATGTTAGGGTCAAGATTTTACATTTTATTCTGGAGGCTATGGTAAGCCAGTGGAGTGACAGAGAGAGAGAGGAGCTGTAGGCATTGAGCGTTGAGTGTAGTAGATGAGTCTAGCTGAGGCATTCATTATGGACTGGAGTGGAGAGACCAGTGATGGGAAGGCCTGCAGGAGCGAGCTGCAGTAATCAAGGAGGGATGTGATAAGAGAGTGGATTCGAATTTAGATTGAGATCTCATGCTTATATTTTTAAAGACTACACAGAGGTCTCTAGAGGAATTATGACCCTATAGAAAAGGAAATAATCAAAATGTTTGTATTTAGGCTTGGGTCTCCCACAAAACAGAGCCCATCCATGACTTTGTCATTTAAATAGTATGAGCATTTACAAAAACAGCTCCCCTGTTTAATTGGCTAAATGTCAAATCAGTATAAAAATGGCATCTGAGCCTCCTTGTGAAGTAACCTCTAAGCAGCAAAGGTCATTATGAACACATTTTAAATGAGACATTTGAAAAAACAAAATAAAGAGTATCTTTACAGGAAAAGTTACACTAAAAGTAGCTGGATCCCTCTATGCAGTCTAAGAAGACACTCTCTTTTCTACATTAGTTTCCCTTTAAAGGGACACTGAAGTGTTATATTGTCATTACAATATTTTGACGTATTATTATAGGTAAAAGGCAAAAAGGTTTAGTAAGATTTAAAAAAAAAAAAAAGCATCCTTTAAAATGATTGCCTATTTATGCAATTGTATGCTGTCCTGACCATCTATTGTTGCCATCTTATACCTTCCCTTCTGTGTATTTGTCTCATCAATGAGTTGGGAACCTGGGAAGTTGAGATTATCTCATTGTCATTTGCACTTTTATAATAAAAGATAACTGATTGTTTCCTACCTGAAGAGCAGATAAAGATCCTTAGATCTGCAGATGGTCAAAGCTACATATAATAGGAGGTACATTAAAAAAACAATTAAAAGCATACCAAAAACATTTTGCCCATTATTAATCTTTATTTATTTTTTTAGAGCACCCAAAAAAAAATGGGTCTACAATGTCCCTTTAAGGATGTTATGTGGTATCATAGCTGATGTTTATTCACTAAACAGTGTAGGAAGCAGACACATTTGTGAGATAATGACTAAATCTACCTCCACAGACCAGTAATGCAAGTTAAATCAGTTGCAGGCAACATTTTTCTTCAAAAAGATTTTGTGAGGACGCGGGTGGTATCTGTTACAGCACAGTCGGGCTTTGAAGTTTATGCAGGTCACAACTTTTGTAGTGTTTGTATGGAAGCATCTTGAGAACAGACTGCAATGAGTGGTTACACCAAAGAAAGGATCACATTCCTGGCTTTAATCAGTAGCGGCATATACTAGATAAACAAATTTGCCCCCAAGACACTAATATATATATATATATATATATATATATATATATATAAACACATATACACATACATAAATGAGCCAACCAGAATTATTAGGAGTTAAATACATAGAAATAATGCAGCTCATGGGCCTGTATAAGCAAGTCTTTGTTATCTATACATAATATATACATCTTAAGAATAGGTCTGGTCTAGACTACATCCTTTATTAAAGGCCCACTGCCTAATGAAAAAAAAACAAATGTTTGAAAAGACTTTGCGCATAAAATCAGGAAAAAAGTCAGCTATTTCTCATTAGAAAAAAAAAAAATACATTCTGATGCCTCGGCAGGACCCTGGAGGGGTCCATGATAAACTGGTGGAAGATGTGTGTGAGGAGTGCGTTTTACATTTCTGGAGAGCTCTTGATGCTTCCTTTCATACAAGAAGTCTGCTTCTGGGCCAGTGAGGAGGGAAGGGGTATGGTGTCAATTTCAATACTATCCCATGATCAAACAATGACTTTGAACTTCTGCCTGTTCCCTCCTCCAGCCATCCCTCCAAACACACACACCCTCCCATTATCCAGCTCACAAGCTGTGATGCAACAAAAGCAAAAAAAATGTGAGTTTCTCCACCGTAAATGCATGTGTGCACTCATCTACGTGCGCGCCGCGCATCAAAGTGCCATCTAGTGCCTGGAAAGAGGTAAGGGTGGCAGAGAGACAGGCATTAGGGCAGAGGGAAAGGAGAAACCAGAAAGAGTGTTATATAGATGGGGGTAGGTGATCAGAATGGTGGTGGGTTAGGAGATCATAATGGGGGAACTGGGGGGTTAGGGGGGTGTTTGGGTTGCCCATTATGATCTCCTAACCCCCAGCCCAACCCAAAAAGCACTGTAGATTAGGAAAAACGTCACATGCTTGTGAAGTATGCAAAAAACAAGTATAAAACTAACATTAACAGCTGTGTAAAAAAGCAGTTAGAAAAAATCTTCATGTTAGCAGATTCTGCTAGTGTATGGAAGCTGCCATGATAGTTCTATTTCCTTTTTAAAACATGAGGAAGTCGTAACAGATCATACATCGCAAACCGGATTCTGTATTAAGCAATGAGTTAACAAATCCCCCTCTCCTTCCATTCTTGAATGGATGACAAAAAAGAAAATCAATGTCTACTAATATAAATATTATACCTAAAAATGCTTTTATGACCAACACAGCTGCTAATAAGTATATTAATGGGAAGAAGGCGAAGAAGGAAGCTATAGGAGCATTACAATGTGACACAGGCCATCTGAAAATTAGTGACCAGAAAAAGGCAACATAATGGGGCTACTCGAACGTTGCCGAATAATTGGTTAACGCAGGAAGAAATCCAAAAGAGGTTGGAAAAAATAAATGTTAATAAAGCCCCGGGTCCTGATGGAATACATCCAAGGGTACTGAGGGAACTGGGTTCAGTAATAGCCAAACCATTATATTTATATTTTTTTTTTTCACGATTCACTCATCAGAGGGTCTCTACCAGATGACTGGAGAAAAGCAGATGTGATATCTATATTTAAAAAAGGTAGCAAGAGCAAATCCGGGGAATTATAGACCAGTGAGCCTCACTTCTGTAGTGGAAAAGCATTTAGAAGGGTTAATAAGAATATGTCTTTTTGAACAGGATTATAACTAGGAGTAAACATTGATTTATGAGGGATAGGTCATGTCAAACAAATCTAATTAGTTTTTATGAGGTTAGTAGTAACCTGGATCAAGGCAACTCCGTTAATGTAGTCTTTTTGGATTTTGCAAGGGCTTCTGATACAGTGCCACATGGGAGACTATTGGGCAAACTAAGGGATACAGGAATTGCAGTAAATATCTGCTCATGGATTGAGAGCTGGCTAAAAGGCAGGAAGCAAAGCGTTGTTGTAAATGGAACATACTCCGATTGGACTAATGTGGTAAGTGGTCCTCTCCTTTTTAACATATTTATTAATGACTTAGAGGTGGGACTGGAAAGTAGTGTCTCCATTTTCGCTGAAAGTAGTGCAAGGTAATTAAATCAGGTAATGACGTGCTTTCCCTTCAAAAGGGATTTACATAAAATTGAGGAATGGGCATATAAATTGGAGATGAGATTTAATATGAATAAATGTAAAAGGGAAGGAAAAATAGCCATGAAATTTATAATCTTAATGGAGCAAATCTAGGGGTATCGGATATTGAAAGGGATTTGGGAGTGCTTGTGGACAACCACCTAGGTAGCAGTGCTCAAAGCCAAACAGCAGCTGCAAAGGCAAATAAAATATTAGCATGTATTAAGAAGGGTATAAAGCAAGGGAAGCAAATATAATTCTTCCACAATACAAATCTCTAGTACACCCTCATTTAGAATATAAAGTGCAATTTTGGGCACCACTTCATAAAAAGTAAATTTTAGAGCTGGAAAAGGTACAGAGGAGGTTAACAAAACTAATAAAGGGGAATGGAGGTTCTAAGTTATGAAGAAAGACTAATCAAATTAAGCTTATTTTCTCTAGAAAAAAAAGGTGTCTAAGAGGAGATATGATTACCCTATATAAATACATCCAGGGTCAATATAAAGATTGGTCAAGGGAGCTTTTTTGTGCCAAGAGGTTTTCAACTGACAAGAGTACAATCCCTTGAGGGTAGAAGTAAAAAGATTCCACCTTAAAAAAAGAAAAGGGTTCTTCACAGTAAGGGTGGTTAATCGGTGGAATTCTCTACCAGAGGAGGTTGTGACAGCGAATTCGATAGATAACTTTAAAAGGGGACTAGATTTATTTCAAATTAAAAAGGGAATTCAGGGTTATGCTGGATAATTAGAGAGAGAGAGAGAGTATTGATGCAGGGAGAAATCCTATCGCCAGTATCTGGTCAGGAAGGAATTACTTCTTTTTTTTTTCTTTGAGACGATTGGTTTCACTTGGTTTTTTTTCTGTTTACCTTCCTTTGGATTAATAATAAAATATATATATAAATAGTTGATTAATAATTAATTAATTAATAACTAATCTGCATATTGCAGATCAGAGGAGATCTTAAAAGGTTGAACTTGATGGACTGAAAGTCTTTTTTCAACCTTAATTACTATGTAACTGTGACATTTGTAACTAACAATATTTTATAAATAAAATAAGTTTTTCCCATCTACAGTGTTTTTTAGTATTATAGCTATTGCACAAATGAATGTGCTATTTGGAAAATACTACAGTATAAACCATTAAATGGCCAGTTATTGCTGCTAGTTAAAGCCACAAAACTCCACACCCCACCACTCCTCATTCCACTGTTATAAGAAGGAGACAAAAAAAAAAAAAAACTTTAGGAAGAATCACTTCAGAAAAAAAAAATGGAAGCATTGACAAAGCACAAAGGAACATGAACCGATTCCATACTATAATATATACTGTATAGACTAAACCTAATCTCACTTGTAGGGAGGACATGAGAGAGTGACTTCACAATTATTTGGGAGGTGGCAGCCATATTGTAATTACCAGATCTAAAATATAATGGAAACAAGTCCAAATGTGCGCATAATACCTTCCACATGGGACATTCTGGGTATGCTAAAGGAAACTGGAACATGAAGGAAAATATTCAGCTTTACAAAACAGTAGAAAACTGAAATGACCTGAAGTGGGAAGGGACACCACAAAATAATGTGATCGCATCTGGGGTGCACATGAGGCTCTCCTATGGAATAACTGAAACCGACACAGAGGAGGTTCCACATATGATTCTGTTTAAAATCATAGGTAAGAAGAACTTTATCAATTGAATGTTTTTTGAAGCATCCACCAACCTTTCTGATCTATCCAGGGATTCAAGTATTTTGCTAATGAGAAACATTGTCATTAATTACAGATTAGCCCCTGTGGCATTGTCTTGAGTGTGGGTCTGAGTATACCTAGTCTTATTATTAACAAATTACACGAATCTCTGTTTGTGGGTGGATCAGAAAAGTCTTGTTTACTGTAGGAATTATTTAATAACATTCAACTGATGAAGATGTGCCATAGACAGAAAAACAATTTTGAGAGAATCTGAATTTTCAAAAGCATTGGGACTATATAGATCAAAGCATGTCATTTTTGTTACATCATTTCCTGAGAGATGGATCATGAGGGTGTGCTTTTTATTTATCAGTGAAGAAAGGGGTAGAGGAGGACTGTACAGTGAGAAGTCAGAGGGTTTGTTAAATTATTGGATCTTACACCACATCCTTTTCACCTCACTGTCTCAGACTGCCTGCATCAGGAAATTCAAAATGAACACACACCTTCCACCAATGTATCATGGATGCCTCCATGGTCCAGCAGAGGCATCATTTTTTTTTTAAACCAAAAACTAGTTTAATGACTTTTTCCGCCTGCTCAATTAAGCTCTTAGACTCAGTTTTCAAACATATATATAATTGTGCTAAGGTCCGTTAAAAAAAAATAATTTGTTGGTCTGCAAAAAACCCTCACCAGTATCCCAGAAGCCAGCAAAGACAGTGGTCAACTTTTGAATGGGCCATCAAAGGAAAAGTTTAGGAACCACTGACTTAAAGCATGCTACAGTCCCAATATTTATATAAAGTAAAATGTGTGAATTTAAACATTGTATGGTTTTGTCTGAGTGATTTTAAAGACAGAAAGCTAATGTTACTGTAACATAAAACAGGTGCAAAGCTACAGTAATACAGTATTTGCTTTACTGACCTAACCCATTGATGGTTTGCATGCTAAATTGTGCTGGCATAGCCAGCTTTGCATATGCAGTAATAATTCAGTACTTTGTAAATGTATAATATATTCAAAAGGATTCTTGATGCTTTGTGTCATGGCAAGACGGGGCCACTTATGAATTTTGAATCTAAACTATAGATAAGTGTGTGGACTATTCTGGCTTCTCTGTCCATGTAAAGAAACGTCATGTTTTTTGTATAACCTTTTGAAGAACTACAGTTACGAATGAAAGGCTGCAAATATTTATTTTAAACTACTGTAATGAATTTTGCATCACATATATAGTTGTAAGCATGCGAGCCATTGCTAACGCTTGCGGGCTCGCATAGCGAGCCCGCGGCCCTCGCAAAGCTCCTTGCCAGCAACTGCGACCCTCGCAAAATTTACGTCGTTACGCAAGGAAAATACGAGACCCATTACGACCGCGCAAAAATCAGCTGCAACACGCGCACATGAAAAATACAACAAATACACCCAACAAATACATAAAAAGCTTACTTACAGGAAGAGGGAGCATCCAGGACCTCGAAAACTAAAGTTGCACCTCAATTTAACTCAAATTAAAAGAGTTTAGATTCTCTAAGTGAGAGAACAAATGGCCGCTGAACAAAACGAAACGAGGCTAAAAGGTCCCTAAGCACGCAAAACACCACCAAACAGCTACGGATATTCCGAAAAAGTCGCACGACATAGAAAACGAAGGATGCTAAATCAGCCACATTATATACACCAAACACCATTAGCTCACTTACAATTTCATTGCCGTCATTTTTTGACGGGCAATTCGCTAGTTAAAGATAAAATGTTGTCTTTGTTTCCGAGAGGAGCTATGATTTCAGATAATATCTGTATTCACTTATGTTTAAACATCCTCTCTTAAAAGTAGAACTCACTGGAAGACTAAGCCCCCATCTCAATTTACAGAACGATTAGCATGTGGGAATTCCTCATGACACAGTCATCTACTTATAAGATTTTCTCTAAATATGCTTTTATGTTCCTGCCATGCATACCTGATAATATTGTTAGTTTGGTATATGCTTCACAAGCAAACTAAAGTAGTTCTTTAAGTGTTTTATAGGAACTGGCATTTCCTACAGATACATACATTTTGAATGGGAAGAAGAGACCTACGTCAAACATGCAAGACGAGCGGAGGGATTGCTTTCACTTTGCCTTAGATCTGTTTGCCAGATGGGGTCTGATTTTCTATGAGTAAGCATGGAGGATGTCCAAGAGGATCTGACTGGTCTGATGATCTTGCATCTCTCAAGAAGGAATTCACACTTCAGCAGAGTAGGGACACCATGACCGCAAAACAATTAAACATTCAGAACCATTACCAGGAAACGAACTGCATCTACAAATGTGTCTAAACACAGGCATTGAGTTGCTGAAAAGTTGTTTTTTTTCTAAAACTTAAAAATAGGGATTACAGAAGTAAAAACATTTTCTATCATGCATTTAAAAGTATTTACTTATTTTCATGAATGACCTGGAGTTTAGAAAACACATATTACTTCTCAGGGAGATGACCTGTTAAAGGCAACTTTAACTGTAAGTGTATCCCTTTCTCAATGTAAATATCTAAAATGTACACATCTAAGCCAAGAAGTTGACAGCTTGTCAGTTTCTGCAACAGGTCCTTCCTTCCTGTATGCTGTCCTACATGCTGCCATCTTTTATATATATGACTTGGCACAAGGCAATGGTCACACTGACATACGTCGCACTTTACTTGACCAGTGTTTCAAACAAACAAATTAACTGTGGGGAGAGTGCCATGTTGTTAACTGGTTTACTAAAAGGGCCGCGTAGATATTGGATGATAAATTATACTGAAGAGGAAAAAATAAATTATCCTAGTATAAATAAAAATGTCTGAAGAATGTATTTAAGTTCCTTTAAGACAGTAATGGTTATTTCCTTTTGTATGCTCAGCTGGCTAAGCAGGAATTTTTAAATGGTCTTACAATCATCTGACCAAGGTGCGTCTCAGCCTTGTATGTGAAGCAAATCACATTTACAAGAAGCTATATTTTCAATGCAAAGTGTAATACAGGAAGCTCAAGGAGTAACAAAGTGGCTGGGAATTCGAGCAGAAACTCTGAGAGGCAAGCAACAGAAATCTCTACAAGATCAAGTAGTCGTAATTGTGGAAACAAGATGCTCAAACTGAAATAACACAATCCTATTTGCAATGAAAAAAAACATGACCCCCCCCCCCCCTCAACAAACACGCACACACTTGGAGTCTGGCTGTATTGTTTCCAGCCATATGTAATGGCATCCAATTGATAAATGTACCTTGTTATTAGTTATAGTTTTATTTTATACCATATTTGAAAACTCTGCTGTCTCCATTTAAAATAGGCTCATTAAAAATGGAAACAGAAAAATAACATTCTGATAACTTGCTATTCAGTTGATGCACAGATAAAAAATGGACATGGACAGAACAATCTGTATTTGTTGGTTTGTTAGCTAATAAGAATTCAAGTAAGAACATAAGACTAGGAAAGAAAAGGAAACAGGAAGATACAGTACAAGAACAAAAAAAAACTCCCCACATGGATACATATATATATACATACACATATATACATACATACACACACAACTTGTTTACTCAAAATAAGCAAGAAACTCTACACTGCTACACACCTTAATTGCTACAAAATCCTTAAGCAAATAGCAGAACAATAGCTTATGGACTGCAATTAACTTAACGGTTAGAAACTCGAACAGCAAGTTGTTCCTCTTAGTTTACTTAAATATATATTTTACAATAACCGCACAGACAAGCAGAAGTACCATTACAGCTTGATATACGATGGGACATATGTATTAAAGGTTGAAGTGTTCAAGAAATCAGGAGATGTCAAAGCATTATGCAATGTGTAGTCTTGTTTTTCCCCTGCACAAGGAAGCAAGGAGAAGTTCAGACACTAAAAAAGGTACCTAAATGCAGTGTTTCTATTGGTAGGTACACTGTGCCTATGTAAGCAGCTCTGGGTTGTGGAAAACAATTTTCTTTTTAAATAAAATAAAAATCGGGATGTGTATAGAATGACTCAATGTAATGTGTGTGTGATATAAGCAGAATGTGTTCGATTAGAAAAAAGTAAAAAAAAAAAAAAAACAGGGAAACTTAGATATACCTTTAAAGCATGACTGTAGTGCTCATACAATAGGGTTTCATTTGTTTATTTTGTTAATGATCAGCATTAAATCCAATGTAGGTTTTAAATCTATCATATGAAACATAGTGTCTTAGGTGCTCTCCACCCCATCACATATTTGCAGGAGGGAGAGGATCTGCCTAAGGAAACTTCCCTGCAGAAATCACTAATGGCAGCCTTCTGGGAAGATCCTCTTTCACCCCCTTGTACCTAACAATGGGTGCAAAGAACCACAATATTATATTTCAAACTAGCGACTTGCCCGTCAAAAAATGACGGCAATGTTATTGTAAGTGAGCTAATGTTGTTTGGTGTGTAATAGTAAAGATATAATACATTAATAAATGAATATACTTTACCTATTTGGAAGCATTGTGTTGAAGAGATGTGAATGTGTTTTGACATTGCTGCAGCATTAGTGTTGTGGAGCTGCTCTATAAGCGTGGTGAATGTGTGCAGTGTAATACTGTGCGTGCGCGAGGCGAAACCGTTCGCGTAGTGTCGTACTTCCGCATTTGCGTTAAATGGCGGTTTATGTGTGTTGTGCGTCTTTTCCGTTGTTGGTTTGTAGTGGTTTTCGAGTTTCGTGTGGTGTTTTGCGAGTGTGGTGTGGTGTTTTACGTGTGGAAAGTGCTGTAGCCTCGTTTTCGTTTTGTCCGTCGGCCATTTTTTCTCTCGCTTAGCGATTTTATTAGTGTCTAAAGTGTTTTATTTTTATTTAAATGAAGGTGTAACTTGTTTTTTTGAGGTGCTGGATGGTTCCTCTTGCTGTAGGTAAGCATTTTATGTGTGTGTTGTGTGTATTTATTGTGTTTTAAATGTTTGTATGTCGGTGTGTTGCGTCCGATGTTTGCGAGGTCGTAATGTGTGTTAACGTGTTTCGTAGGTTGTTTGCGTTCCTCGTAAAATTTAGCGAGTGTCGGAATTTGTGTGTCGTGTTTTTTTAGTAGCGACGTGAACTTTGCGAGGGTTTGAGGCCCTTGCCCAGTGACCTCGCCAGCAACTGAGGCCCTCGCTTCGCGAGGGGCCTCAGTTGCTGGCATGGCCTGCGGCTCTTTGCGCGAGCCCACAAGCGTGAGCAACGGCCCGTACGCTCACAACTATATATGTGATATATGTTTTAGAAGCTATACTGAATTACTTTTATTGAAATACTGATCAGTGACTAAATAAACCCTATTTTATGAAAATGACAGTAGACCTTTTAAAGAGACATTACAAAACAAGTACTAAAGACTAGGTGGTCCTCCAAGGTACAACCTATACTTGGCTATGCAACACGTCACCTATGAGATTTTTTTTTTTTATAACATTGTTAAGGTTTGTCAAAACCCATCAATAAGAATACAAACTTCAAATAAAATGCAATTAATCTTAAGGCTGTTGCTGGCTAAATATAAATACAGGAGGTTGACAGATCTTGTGTGTTGTGCAAACACCAACACAGCTGTGTTTGGAGAGGAGGAGGCCACACTATGGCATTATAATTATCTTCTGGAACATAATATAACTAATATCCCCACATTTTGCAGATGGCATATGTAGTTTAGGTGTAAATGTTCTTGAAAGGGACAATGTATCCCATATTTAATTGTTCTGTCTAGAAGGAACAATGGGCAAATGTTTAGAATGTTAAAAAAATAATAAATAAATAAACTTAGATTTACCATGTTTATGTGCAATAATACGCAGTCAAGGTCATCAACATTATTGTCTTGCTAAGATTTGTTTGTGTCGTTCAGTCATGTCCAACTCCATGTGACCCTATGGACCACAACACACCAGATACTTTATGCCCATGGTCATGCTGATCCATTTGGTTTTTATGGCAGAGACACTGGAGTGGGTTGCCAGTTCCTTCTCCAGTGGGCCACAGCATCCAGCTCCTGGTATTCCAATGAGGTCTCCCATCCAAGTATTAAGTACCAAGTACAAAGCAGGCCCAACCCTGCTCGGCTTCAGAGTGGCGTGACCTCTCGTACCCTGACCGGAATCTAACCCAGGTTGCAGCGGAGAAGGAACTGAATCCTAACCACTGGCCACCAGGGAGCCCGCCTTGATGGGGCTTGACTACTTCTGGGAGCCAAGGAGCCACTGCTAACATTTCATAGCTCCAAAAACAGACCTTTATTATACATATATGTCTATATAATTCATACCAGGTTCCCAAAAGATGTTTGTCTGGCTCCTAACTTTCAGATAAATTTGTCAGCCACTATGTCAAGACTTCCTTCTATTTGCGATGGCTCAACTTCCAAGGCTCCTTCTGCTTGCAGAACATATAAGTCAAGTCTGTTGTAACTAATCAGAGTGGCAATGAGCTAATCTCAGCTATGAGCTAATTCCCACCCAATTGACACAAAACATGCAATGCCATGTATTAGAAGACAAGGATGGAGATGGCCAGGACAGAATACTATTGCATAAATGGTTAATACATTTGAAAGGTTGTTTTTATTGTTTTACTGCACTAATAATACTTGTACTAGTTGTATTAACTAGCATAATAAAATATTTGGCAAGAATGTCTATTCAATTCAATTTACTAAGAACCTCTAATAAGTAAGTACTAGTCAAGTATTTTAGCATTGTGTAGATACAGATCATGCTGAAGGTGCAGCGACTTTCTGCACAGCAGCACTTGGTATAAAAGTGTCAAGGCACAGTTATGTACAGTACGTCTGTCAAGACATTCTTAGACAGTGACATCACTACAAGGTTACTCCATCTGAATGATCTGAGGATGGGTGTAAAGAGCAACTCCCACCAGTGCTTGTGTGAGCTTATAAATAAAATACTTAAAAGAACACTTTAGTGCAATATGTTTATTATACTATTACAAAGAACTCATATTGATCATGAGAAGAAACTTTGTATGGTAAAAAAAAAACAATCTTTAAATGTCTTGCCTATTTATGCAATTGTGTGCAGCCCTAGTCACCAATTATGTATGATCATATGTTTCTTGTCTGTCTTGTTTGGAAGGCTGGGTTTTGGTCATGGACAATCTGTAAATTGCTATTTGCACTTTTATATCACAGATAATTGACTTCGCTTATATGTCATTCAAACTGGAAGTTGTTTTGGAAGTTGAGACATGACAGATAGGGAAGTCATTATAAGATAGCCAAGACTACATATGATAGGTGATAAATTAAAGATTTTTTTTAACTTAAACATCTTTCCCATTCTTAATTATAGTTCCTTAAAACAGCAGGGGGTCTCCAGACGTGGACCCCTTGCTCACTGTGCCTTAGGAAGTTCAGCTGCACCTCACCGACGAGGCCCATAAAGGCCGAAACGCGTCTGGGTTTGCTGTTTCTCCTGTTCAGGGTAGAATTGCCTGGTATTTCGGGCCTGGGTCACTCTATTGAGTGGGACCAGACTGATATACTACAGGATATTTCTCCCAATGAAGGGCACAAGTGAGCTAAAAGAGGTTGCTCTCAGAGTGGCTTATCATGGCTATAGAACTAACCTATTAAGGTTGGTTCGTTCTCTGACTTGCCTTTTTATTTATATATATATATATATATATATATATATATATATATATATATACATACATACATACACACACACACATTTACACACACACATACACATACATACATACATACATAACCTGCAAGGTAATTTGAGAGACCTATTTCTCTTTAATAGGTATTCCTCAATAAATACTTGGTATTCTGATGGCATAATCTAATATAGGGTATCACTGATAAATTGAAGTAAATCATCTAGAAACATGTCTGCAAAATTCAGCGGGCCTGTGATACAACATGATGTTCTACTTCACTCTGTCATGTTACCCTCTCTCTTTGTGGAGCTTCAAGTTACATCTAATGCAGCAACTGCTACTTCTGATGGAAAAACATCATGATTTTACACTTGGTTAGAAACAACGACACGCTGAGTCAGACTGCAAAAACACCCTCGAGGCATTGGTATGTATATTTAAAAAAGTTTTAAAGATCAATGCTGTGGTCATACATGGATTAACAAAACTGGTACTTTAAGAAAAGTAATCAATAGGTGGCCCTCTAAGTAGTATACTATAGCAACAGCAGTGATTAATGGGCACTGAAATTTATATCATGTACTTGAAAGAGTATGTTTTTATATTTTAGTGATCTGACAGTGCCTAGTGGGAGAAAGCCTTAAGAAGCTATTGTAAAATCCAAGATATTTGTTTTATTACCATTCTTTTTGAATGAACAACTCAGTAAGTACAATCACTAAAATTATTTTACAAATCGCTGAACAATATTTCTTACAGGTCTGCAGCTTTCCTGGGTCATTTTACTATCACATATTATAATTGTCGAACTACAAGACATCGTCACGCTTTGCGTGATGCGTACGACTTTGGCGATGAGCGCTAAAGGCGCTCATTGCATCGCGAGGCGAGCCGTTAGCTCACAGAACTTAGGCGATGAGCGTGCGAGGCGAGCCGTTAAGGCACTAACACGCACAGCACTTGGGCGATGAGCGCTGGCTTATTAAAATTGGCATTCGCACAATTCAATAGGGCTCGATATAAGCACATGGCATAAGGTAGGAAAAATATAAAGTTAACGGCCGAACCTCGAAAACCAAAATACACAAAAAACACAAAGAATAACAAACAGCCAGGACGTCTGGAAGGGAGGTGGAACGTAAATTTAAGTCTATTTTAAAGAGTTTCGGCACTCAAAAATCAGCTAAGCGAGAAATAAAATGGTGGCCCAAAAATTTAAAACAAGGCTGCATGACCCTGGACCGCGCGACACAGCGCCAACTGCATACCACTTTCACACAGGAACGTACAAAATACATTACTACAAAGGACGCCAAATACTGCCGAACCGCGTAGCACATACACAAATGACGCTACTTTACACTCTGAACTTGCACATCACAGCATTACGCATCTACAGTAGCGCTTTACACAAATACACCAACAGTTTGCCCTCGCGCACACAGCCTACTTCTAATGCACAGTGGGGACATTCATTAAAAAAAAATCTCCACAGACCAGCAACAGTCCAACTGGACATTATATGCGGCGGGGAAAATGAACACAGATTGTTAGCTCTTCAGTCTATTGATTGATGCATATATTAATTACAAATAGGTAAAGTATATTAATTCATTACGTAACAAATTAATTGTTAGGCTAGAGAGAGGCACAGCAGCGGAGGCTAGAGAGAGGCACAGCAGCGGAGGGAGAGAGAGGCACAGCAGCGGAGGGAGAGAGAGGCACAGCAGCGTAGGGAGAGAGAGGCTCAGCAGCGGAGGGAGAGAGAGGCACAGCAGCGGAGGGAGAGAGAGGCTCAGCAGCGGAGGGAGAGAGAGGCTCAGCAGCGGAGGGAGAGAGAGGCACAGCAGCGGAGGGAGAGAGAGGCACAGCAGGGGAGGGAGAGAGAGGCACAGCAGGGGAGGGAGAGAGAGGCACAGCAGGGGAGGGAGAGAGAGGCACAGCAGGGGAGGGAGACAGAGGCACAGCAGGGGAGGGAGAGAGAGGCACAGCAGGGAAGGGAGAGAGAGGCACAGCAGGGAAGGGAGAGAGAGGCACAGCAGGGAAGGGAGAGAGAGGCACAGCAGGGGAGGGAGAGAGAGGCACAGCAGGGGAGGGAGAGAGAGGCACAGCAGGGGAGGGAGAGAGAGGCACAGCAGGGGAGGGAGAGAGAGGCACAGCAGGGGAGGGAGAGAGAGGCACAGCAGGGGAGGGAGAGAGAGGCACAGCAGGGGAGGGAGAGAGAGGCACAGCAGCGGAGGGAGAGAGAGAGACACACATTATTATTAGTTTGCAATGTTTACCTGACACACCCACCATGTATAATTTGAAGTCTTATTTTGAAGGGTGATTATTGCTAATCACTCATCAGGGTTCTGGCTGTATTGCTTTTAGTCTAAAGCCATATGAAACAGAAAGACTGAGCATGCACAGATCCCAGTGAGTACATTAGGCTGATGATGGTCTAGATTTGTTTAAGGGGACATAGGAATAAATGCATTATCAACCTCTACTAACCATATCTGAGATAATTAAGGAGATCACTGCTACTGTCCGCCCAGAAATTGGCCATGTAGATTAAAGTATGTCAGACACAGATAAGTAAAGCTTTACATAAATCTGCTGCTGGAATCCGTAATACTGGATTATTACAGCTGAGTATCTGCTGTGTGTTTGTTGTTACCAAGTGAAAGAAAGCTGGCCATGTTGTGCTTTCTCTGTATTATTTACAGTAATTCTGACGGACTTAATTGATGGTTATCGTCAATAGTTGGCTTGATGTTGAATATTTGTTAGGTCCTACACGGCTGCACTCTATACCAAGATATCTGGGATTATATTTCAGTGTATGCAGTAAAAGAACACGTACACACAATATCCATGTGACGTTTCATTACGAGAAATAATTACTTATGTAATTTAGGCAGACAATGTGATCCAGTGTATTAGATGCATTAATAAAACTATATAATGAATATCTTAAAAGGGGCACTAAGTCACCATGTGTGTCCTGTACCACCAGAAGATGAAAAAGCTGTGACGTGTACAAAAGAAAAAACATATTTCCAAAATTAGCCCTGTAATATTTATAATTCTTTATGTAGCACCTAGCCAGTATTACAATGAACGGTTTGTAAATTTTTTATTAGAGAGAGAGATACACATGTGTGTGTATATATATATATATATATATATATATATACACATACACATACACATATACACACATACATACACATATATATATATATATATATATATATATATATATATATATATATATATATATATACATATACACACACACACACACTAGCGACTTGAAGGCTGGCAATGCGGTTGGCCACACCATGCAAGCCTCTCCCATCGTCTACTTTACGGGCCTCGAGATAAGCGCCTTTGGCCAACCCGCAACTTTCCAATATAATGTCTCGCAATAAGCACCTGGAGCTCATTGCGAGCCTCTCCCCCACTCTACTTTATGGGCCTCATTGCAGGCGTCGTCCAACCCACCACTTCCGTGCTGAGCACCTTTGGCACTCATTGTGAGGTCCACAATGAGCACCTTTGGCGCTCATTGCGTGCCTCTCCCCACTTTCTGACCCCTGTGTCTATTTCCCCCTCTCTCCCTCCCACTGTCTCTTTGCCCCGTCCCTGGACCTTATTTTTTCCCCCCTTATTTCCCTCCCCTGTGTCTCTTTGCACCCTCTCCCCCCTCTCCCTTCCCTGTGTCTTTTATCCTCCCTCTCCAATCTTGCATGCCTCACGATAGGCGCCGATCGCGCCTTTCCCCATAGTGTTGCGGGCCTCGCAATGAGCACCTAAGCTCTACTGGCTTTGGCCTCGTTGTGAGCCTTTTTTTAATTTATTTTTTATTTACGGCCGCCATTTTTTTCCCCTCGCAAAAACGCCAATTAAACATCAAATTAGCTTGCAACCTCACTTACAGGCAACCTGCCTCTTCCCCTGTGCTGTGTGTGAAGTTCATTTTTCTTGTGGGCTTCCTTCGGCGCTCATTTCAGCCCCCGTCAAACCTGTAACTTTTGGGCCTCACAATGAGCGCCTTTGGCGCAAGCCTGTATTTTTTAACATGGCGTGACCAACATTCGTAATTACCACAACTATTTTATATATATATATATATATATATATAGATTATATATATATATATATATATATATATATATATATATATATATATATATATATATATATATATATATATATATATATATATCTATATATACACACATATACATACACACACACACACACACACACCGTATTGGTCCGAATATAAGCCGCACCCGTAAAGTTTAAGGGGAACATTTTTTAAAAAGATAGTACTCAAATATAAGCCGCACCCGTAAAATTGGAGAGAAAAAGACTCTCAAAGTGATCAGCCATTGCAAGAAACAGGCGTTCTAATTAGCACTGTAGCTTTTTTTTGCAGGTTACAGGTTTTACAGGATGTTAGAATCACTAAAACCGTAAATCGCTATTCAATACCGCAGTCTCAAGCACGAAAATAGTCACCCTTAACTCGCAATCGCGCTAATCAGCAGTAATTTTGCGTTCGCGAATAGAAGCGGCACACCTAACAAGCAAAGTTCGCAAATCGGCAATGATTTTTTTTACGGTCGTGAATATAAGCCGCACCCGTAACTCGCAAGCTCAAAAATCGGAAAAAGGGTGCGGCTTATATTTGGACCGATACGGTATATGAAACTACAGATCTACGAAAGATGAATTTAAACCAGTGTACCAACCACATGTTTATATTATGAAGGCTTATAAGGCTAAACAATCAGTGTGATAGTAATTAGTAATAGCCTGAAGCTCTTTATGTACGCAGTTTCTTAAAGGACAGCTTCAGGGGCTCTTTAAAAGGTATATGGAAGTTTCATAGATTATGAATACATCTGATAAAGATAGTATAGGCAAACATTTTTGCATGAAAAAAACATCCAATATAAATATTAATAAACTTAAGTTTGCAAATTTCATCAGTTTTCTTGAGAAGGAATGCCACTGAAAACCCAAGCTAATTAGCATAAAATTCATAATTTCTTGAGGCCAATCAGAGGTAGCTACAACATTATAGCAAAGTACAGCGATTCAGTCTCTGCAACAAAGCATCATGGGATGTGTAGTGTTTTGTTCCCAAGGTTAGTAAAGGGTTAAAATAATTATTTGAATGCAGTGTTTCTATTGGTAGGTACACTGTGCCTATGTAAGCAGCTCTGTGGGTGTGGAAAACAAGTTTTACATTTTTAATAAAATAAATCTGTATGTGTATACAATGACACAATGTAATGTGTGTCTGATATAATCTGCATGTGTCCGATTAAAAAATGTTAAAAAACAAGAAAACTTCCATATACCTTTACGCAGTAACTAAAAATGACAATATCAATGTCCATCCTTGATTAATTGGAAAAAATAAATAAACATATATAGGGGTAGAAATGTTACCAGAAGCCTGGGAGCCAGGGCTCCTAAATATTTTTGAAAAGTATAATGCTTCTCTATTAAGTGCTTTCTCCCAGGCTCCTAGAAACAGCATATCTGGCTCCTAGGATTTAGGTATTTTGTTCAACCCTTTATCTGATGCACACATTTAATTCAGTATCTCTTTAAGGACTCTATGTCCTCCAGTGAGTTGACCTCTGAAATCAAAATGTAAAGCTGCTTCTATTTCAGGTAAAAATTGTAATTATCACTTTTATTCTTGGGGGGGAAAAAAACATGAAAAAGAAAAAAAAAAAAGTCAGAAAATAATATCTGAGTTAGTCACTATTTTTGCATACAACCTAAAAAGCTAGTGAAAAGTACAGGACAAAAATAAACAGTTAAAGGGATATGTAAGTTTGCTGGATTATGAATGCATCTGATAGAGGAGAAATAGTAGTGTATGTTTGCATTGAAAAATCCCACAATAAACATTTAAACCCTTACATTTATGTCAGCAAAATCTCATGTCATTTCTGACAGCTGGACATTAGGGTTAACACCCTCCAAACCCAGGCTAAATTACCATCAAATTTAAAATTATTTGTTTTGGCCAATAAGGTTAGCTGAAACTTCTGAATCCACTCTGGGTTATTGTTTGTGCTGAAGAGCAGCCTGGGATATGTATTGCATCACTGATATGTGCTATGTATTGCTGCTGACATACAGTCAGGAAGCTGCAAGGAGATTGGCTGAGCAAGCAACAGCAGGTAAATAGTGGGTTAATATTGCTCCCCTGATGCTGCATGCTGATTGGGGTGGTCAGATGGCCGTTTAGACATCCCTGGATGTGTCAAACATAACCATTAGAGGGATTTTTAGATATTAAATAAAAAAAAATGTTTTATGAGATGTGCTTCATATATATATATATATATATAGGCTTTTTGCCTACAGAGTGCAGAAATGTATTAAACCATGACACTTTCATATCCCTTTAAAGCAAGATGTTATGTTTTGTTACAAGTTTGTGACTCAAACAAACAAACAAAAAAAAGGTTGTGGATGATTGTTCGTTTTGCACAACTACAGCTCCCTGCTATTGTTTAGTGATCTGGCAATGACAATGTGCTTTCTGTATGTGACTGAAAGGCTCTCCCTGTATACAGCTTTAATTCAAGCCAGAACTGTCTAGCATGAGTCCAGTTTCAATACAACTGAATAAAGGTTACGGCTGAACGGCTTAGAAACACCCAAAAACCAGTCAGGCCTGTGTGACAGAGTTTGGCCATTACATGGAGTATTAGAGAGTATTTAGGAAAAATAGAGACAAAATGTGGTAAACACAACAAAATATGTTACCATGAGTGTTTACAGGGAAATTGTACACAACTGTTTTTTAATGCATTTAAGAGCATTTTTTAAATATTACAATAGTTGTTTGTTTTTGTTTTTTACAAGAAAACATTAAGCAAAACCTGTTTAAACTTCATTAAAATGAACAGGAAATGCGAAGAGCATACTTTTATCAGTAGATCTCATTGGCTGGCCCCTAGAGCAGGTAACGTCTGATTACGTTTTTGTGCTCAAAGGCGTTTCTTTGATAATGTGTTTTTCAAATACCCTCTTTCTGATGCAACAAAAAAAGTATTTCCATGTCCCTTTAAGAAACCAATGAAGTTGCTAATTTTATTTGCTTTTTTGAAGAACTAAACTTGATAACTGGCAAAATGTTTAGAAAAGTATAAATACAGCGCCTAAGTTATTACATATTATGTGCAATTATAGTGTGCAGGATCCCATCACTGCAATGTCTTTGTTAGTAGGGAGGGGACCTTGAATGCTGACAAGTTCTATTTTGCTACTTCTGAAAGGTATTGGGAGAACAACAAGAAGCCACTCAGTATCCTATGACATCCCTAACGAGTAACAAACACTAAAGCAGTCTTTCCCTGAACACCGTATTTTTATTTAAAAAAATAAAATAAAAAATAATAAATATATATATATATATATATATATATATATATATATATATATATATATATATATATATATATATATATATATATATATATTATAATAATAATAATAATAAAAAAGCAAAAACAGTGTTTAAAAAAAAAATGTAATATCACTCATACCCTCGGTTTCTACATACCATATTGAAAATATTAAAATGTATCACACAACTCACTTATGCATTTAGAGATACAAATCCATCACCCACATTTACCAAAGCCCTTGTGTTTGGCTCATTTTGAGGTCAAAATCTTACACAAGAATTTGCCCACATTGTAATTACTCTAAACTACAAGATTAGGTGTAAATTATATATACAACGACCATACTGATTTTCCCAATACAGGCATCAAACAATTACAGATCACATAAAAGAATATACATATTATCTGCAAAATACATAGTTACATTCTACCTAAACACACCCTTGCCAATGACCTAATCCTGATTAATATAAGGCAGTTGGGAGTATATATGATGTGTGTATACAATGCATGTTTTATGCAACCCCATGAATGTTATGCTAATATCAGCTGTGATTTACAGGGGTGTTAAATGTTTTCATACACTACTAATTATCCTCTATCAGATGCTTTCATATTCCATGAAACCTAAATATGCCTTAAAAAATTACATTTATAGCATCTTGGATAACCAAGTACAGTCCCTTCTCTGCCAGTACATTATAAAGACATTTATTTTGTTAATGGCTACATTTCATAAGTAACTTTTTCAAAAGCTCAACATTTTTTTGGCTAGTCTTATTACAAAACAAATTTAATATAATGGATTAGGTCAGAGGCTCCCAAACTGTGGTCAGCGAGCTCCACTCAGGTGGTCCATGGCACAATAGGATTTAAAAAAAAAAAAAAAAAAATACAAATAAATAAATAATCAGTACATTAGTGCCTTGACATTCAATATAATGGTTTATAAAAGTATAGACTATAATCATATATAGAAAAGTGTATTGTTAAAACCTGGTTGGAAAATCATTAGGTGGTCCACCAATACCCGTAGCAGTATTCAGATTGTCCTTGTCAACTTTTAAGTGGTTTATGCAAAAAAATGTTTGCTAATCAATGAGTTAGGTCGCCAAATGATCCTTGGTAGGGCTGCCAAAGGCATCTCTTAGTTTTGCAATGGATCTTCCTTTTAGCAACTGCTTAAATTGCAAATACAGTAAGTTGAATGAGTCTCAAAAAACGATAAAGAAAGTTTCCTCTGATAATATGTTTAATTGTTTTACCCAATACATTAGGGATAAGTGAGTTAGTAGCCAATATAGTAAGATAATTGTTCTAAGATTGTTATAAAGATGTAGTCTGCAGCTAAAAGTTTTATTGAGAATAAACATCAACCTTTAATTTGGATACAATGGAGCACTATTCTTTACAAAAAACGTATAAAATAATTTAATGTCCTACTCTAATAAAAAAAAAAAAATGATGGCATCACTTTTATTGTGATACAAAGCAACTATTACCGGTGGGGCACTATGAGAGGTACTCCGATAAAGCTACTATAAATTTATTTTTCATAAAAAAAAAAATAAAAAAAAAAAACTTAAACCAATTGATGCTAAATGCTGACTAAAGGAAATGACTCAACGGGCATGCTTCCAATTACCTACAAAAAAACACTTTAACTGGAGTACAAATAGGAGTACGCAGCCCAATGTAATAAATGCTTTTTCAGCACATAAAGTACAGTCGTGTAATCAATTCAGATTCTGCGCACCAGTACAGAGGAAGGACAGGGATTGAGTCTACTTAAAGAACATGGAAATATAATATGCCTATGTAAACATTTACTTTTATGTCCTTTTTTTATTTGTAAGCTTTGTTTTTTTCTGCCTAAAATCATACAATGTGTACCTGTTTGGGTCTTCCCTCTGGAGCTCATGAATACACAAACTGTGAAGTGCAGAGTTCCACAGTAGCCTGTCTGTGACCTCTCAGTCAATATTTTGCCATTGACTGGTTACTATGAGACACTGCACAACCTGACACTGCCTTCGTGAGCATCAGAGGGGAAAAACAAATTAGGAACTATTTGAAAGACTTCAGGCAGACCAAAACAGAGCTGTTAAACACTTCTTAATAAAATACCCCCCCCCCCCCTCCTCCTCCTCAACCCCTCTCTAACTACCTCCTCCTCACTCCTCCGAGCGTCTTCCGGATGTGTCGGGACCCGGCATATGCTAATGACGTGACGTCACATGCGCGTCACGTCATTAGCATTGGCTGGGTCCAGACACGCAGAGGAGCAGCTGATGGAAGGTGAGGGGTAAAGTGAGGAGGGGGGTTGAGGATGAGGAGGGGGGGGGTTGAGGATGATAAGGGAGGATGAGGAGGGCTGTTGAGGAGGGGGTTGAGGAGGGAGGATGAAGAGAATGATAAGGGAGGGGGAGGGGAAGAGACACAGGGGAGGGAGAGGAGGGGGAAGAGACACAGGGGAGGGAGAGGAGGGGGGAAGAGACACAGGGGAGGGAGAGGAGGGGGAAGAGACACAGGGGAGGGAGAGGAGGGGGAAGAGACACAGGGGAGGGAGAGGAGGGGGAAGAGACACAGGGGAGGGAGAGGAGGGGGAAGAGACACAGGGGAGGGAGAGGAGGGGAGAGACACAGGGGAGGGAGAGGAGGGGGAAGAGACACAGGGGAGGGAGAGGAGGGGGAAGAGACACAGGGGAGGGAGAGGAGGGGGAAGAGACACAGGGGAGGGAGAGGAGGGGGAAGAGACACAGGGGAGGGAGAGGAGGGGGAAGAGACACAGGAGAGGGAGAGGAGGGACACAAGAAAGGGGCACAGAGGGCACAATAGGGACACAGGGGGCAGCACATTTCCTACCCTCTGCTTATACTTGAGTCATTAAAAAAAAAATTAAGTATTTTGTGGTAAAATAGGTGTCTCGGCTTATACTCGAGTATATACGGTATGTTATATTCCTAGTGAAATCCTGAGACTTTCCATGTCCCTTTAAGGTCTGACAAATTGAATCTCAAAATAATGGCCAAATGAAAACTAAGATAGCTCATTTTAGTAGCCATATTTAGATTATACAACACAAAATATTTAAAAATACTGCTCATAAATCTTCAAATTAAAGACAATCATAAATTAAAAATATGATTCTGCTGTATAATGTGTAAAAAAAGAACCAAGTTTGCCCATCACCAACAATGCAGGGCTTGCCAAACCCGGGCAGCTTCATTCAGCTCCTTAAAATGTTACTGCTGGCTACAACATTTTTAGCTATTATGCTTATATTTCTACCTACAATCCATAACATTTGTCTGGCTCCTAAATATCAAATACATTTGTCAATCTCTGATGTATGTTATATGCACTACTTCAATCTATACAGAGAACTAAAAACAGAGATACAGTGGTACCTCAGTAATCTTCTACCGCAAAACTTGTCTAATTCGGTATGTGACGCATCTGGATGAGAAAAAAATGCTTCAGCACTCGTTTGCTTGGTACTCGTCGTGCTTGCCAAGACCTGACGGAGTCATTTATATGACTCTGTATAGGAACTATGATACTCGTGGATATCGCCACTCGTTGTGCCTTCTGGAACCAATTAGCTTAACTAGGATCAAGAATCAAGAAGAGAAAACTAAACTAGTGATACAAAACAGGCTGGAATATATATGTTTATACCTTTATCAACTAATTGTCCTGTGGGAAATAATAGTTTAAATACACTGAAACACTCTGATGTAAAGTGCACTAGTCAAATGTCCAAATGAGATAAATATCAATGATGTGATGAGTGCCACTATTATACAGACATGAGGGTGTTGGTGTCTTCTGTATTGTATATGAAATCAGGGAGGTCTCACAGGTTATGTGATACCTAGATATTTTTTATTTATAAATGTGGCAACATATGCTGCAGATCTTACTATTTAAAGTTAGGTTTACTCCTCACTAACATAACCGGCTCCTCTGTTTCATATAATATTGTCAATCCCTGGTATAAAGCTACAACCAGTGTGTAGTAACATAGTAAAGGCTCTCATTACATTTCTTTATCACAATGTAATCCTTTAATAGGGGAGAAGAAACGATTTTCCTCTGTAACTTTTTTGTGTCCCTTTATATCATGCATAATATTTTCAGTGTTATTGCCCATTCAGTAAGTCACTGGCTTCTCCTTTTCTGGCTCATAGAGGTTAAAACAGACCCTGATGTATGATCTTATTCTAGGACATCTCCAATGAGCCTACAATAAATATAGCACAGTGGCATATACATTTTAAGAAAAAAATAAGTTTGTTGAAGTTTGACACTTTTTAGTAGACAAAAACAAGGTTTTAAAATGTTTCTACACATCATTTATACTCCCTGAATGGAGGCCCTCTAACTACAACCTACAATTATAGCCCCAGATTTTTTTTATTCATATGCTGTAAGTGTGAATGAAAATTGACGTAAATTGTGATTCACGCGTAGATATTACTATTTAGTGAGGATTTCCACCTGCATTGAGTATGTGGGTACTTTAAACTGCACACAGACAACTGAATTTCCCCCTATCCCAGGGTTTGACAAATCCCAGGGAGCCACCGCTCTGAAAATTTTGTTGCTAGATCCTACGTTTTTAGTTATTATTTCTATATTTAATCCATACTCTGGCTCCTAAAGATCTTTGACTTTCTCTTAATTTACCTAGCTGGCTCCTAAGTTTCAAATCAGATTGTGAACCCATGCCCTATTCTATCTCAATGAAATCGCCAACATTGCATATCTAAATGTATCAAATTATTACAGCATTATATTTAATTTAAACCTGACAATACCAAATTACCCTTATCACATATACACTTTCCCAACCTCATCAAATCCCCCAAATGCATTACCCTTCACCACCATCTAATACATGTCAATGTCTCATTAATTTCATCCTGTGTCTACCAATCTTCTGCTGACCAATGTTGGTCTCAGATTTGGGGGTTGTCCAAATGCAAGAATGGGAGGTTTGAGGAATATAGGTTTCAATTCTGCATCCTCTGTTAGTAGTAGCTGTAAATCCTTAAATATTTTGCATATTTTTTCTAGGGCCGGGTAGTATGTGGTGACCAGTGGTATACATTAAATTGTTTCTTTAGTTTTGTACAGTACAGTTTTGGGACAAATATTGGTCAGCAGAAATTTGGCTGATGAACAAGAAACAAAGAAAATAGCACCAAACCTTGCAATAAAACTAGCTGCAAACTATGCCAACACATCTGTAGAGAGGATAGAGCCACACATAATAACAAGACCTAAAACATCAGGGGCTCATATGCTTATGTAATGTACATGATATAATGTACTGTATGTGAAAAGGGCTGTTACATTGGGGAAACCAGCCAAAAACTACATATGAGGATGAATATTCATACAAAAGCACAATGAAGACAGTTACTGTACCCCAGGTGGACATCACTTCACCCAGAATAACCACTCCATACAAAACCTGAAAATCAAGATACTCGGGACATTTTAAAAGTATCCAAGAGTGTAAAACATTTGAATTAAAATGGCTTACATTTTTTGATTCAAAACATCTTATCTCATTCCCAAAATGTTTTGTGACTCATGTTTTATACCACATTCCACATGTTCAATTGATGTTGTCCTTATCCCAAGAGCTGTGGTGATATTTACTGCCCGTTATTAAGGCTCTGCTATGTTGCTATGTTCTTATCCAAACTTGATCTAGAGACTCACAGGACATTATTTATGGGGCCATCTTTGTCCCATCCTAAACTCTGAACAGATATAGGAACGTTTCCCCTGGTGCATCTGTTCAGTAATGCTAAAAACTTGAGAAGTATATTCTGAAAAGCTTGTCAGAATAAATTAATATGTTTGTCCAATAAAAAAGGTATCACCATATACTGCAATACTCTCAAAACTCTAATTAATCAATTATATATATATATATATATATATATATATATATATAATATATATATATATTTGTGGGCACATTTGTGTGTCCCAGCTCAACTTCCCAGAATGCAGTGTAATAACTGTTTTTCTAGGAACTCTGAGCTGGAAGCAGGTTTTTTAACTTGCTTTAGACATTCAAATGTGAACACAGGTGTACTTTTTTTATATATATATATATATATATATATATATATATATATATATATATATATATATATATATATATATATATATCCCCTTGCGCATAGATCAAGACACACATCCGCTTCCTTATCAGATGCCCATCACTGGTCTCTCACCAGAGTGCCAATCAAAATGTTGTGCCAGATACATTTACAACAAGTCAAACTATTTATCACACCAGCTAACTTGGTCTATCCTTAAGTGACTGAGTCTCATCTTGAAAGTATTAATATTTCATCATTAAACAGCATGTTGCAAAACAATGAAACAAGCCAACAAATCCCTTATCACATGATAATAGAGTAGAAAAATAGGAACTAAGCAGGAAAAAATGACTCTACATTTACTAGAAATAAGCTGATATAACAACTGGAACCTTAAAAAAGAGCTGAAACTGAATTCCCTTTCAGCAAATACAAATCAAGCAGGGTCCCAATTATTTTTTTTCATACAGAATGCAATATAAAAGGATTAATTACAGCAATAATGAACCTTTGTACCTAACGCAGACATGTCATCTGATGATCTGACAATAAAAAGCATTAAAACAGTCTATTCATTGCCTTCTGAACTAGTTTGTTGACGTGTGCATCATTATATGCTTCTTTATGTGGTTGCATGAATGGCCTAGCCTTGTACAATCATCAGCCTATGCAATTAGATTATATGTCATAGTTTAGCACCAGAATGGACAAATGTACATAAAACCTAGAGCCGAGGCAGATTAGTGAGGAGGAAGCAATACATTATAGGTGACCAGTCCTGGGATCATGGCAGCAATGGCCCTATAATTTTACTTCTGGCACCAACCTTTTTTGGTTTCTCTGTAACCTATATTTATATACGTTTTTCTGGCTTCTAAATTTCATATATATATTACAACACCTTAGGTGCATTACCCAAAATGTTAGAAATCAAAAGTAAAACTTTAAGACATGGTAGCTCCCAGGTTCCTGGGCTTATCAAGTCTTACATTAACTTACTATCAATATCAGACAATGATACAGCCCATTTTCTGAACTTGAGAAACTTGATCTGAAACAGTATTGCGTTCACTACAAAGTCTTTAGCATCAAACAATTACAGTCTTAGGAAGGTGTTTATATACCTAAGACAATACTACATGATCTGTGGCTCCTGTTTTTATGCCTCAGATTGCTACTGAAACAGACTTCTCAGGAAACAAAATAATTTCAGGCGTTGGTGCCTCACAAGAATCACTTGGCACATAAGTCATTTGTTTCCGGTATCAGACACTCTTTCATGGGTAGATAAATTCATATGAAACTTAGGAGCCTGTCAAATATATTTAAGGAGCCAGACATAGATGTATATAAATATATAGATGTATATATAAAAAGATAAAAGGAGCCAGAAGTAACATTTAGGAGCCAGGGCATTATTTCATCCTTTACATTCATAACAGAACCCTGAATTTCTTTTTTTTTCATTCTTGTTAACTCAATGTTTAGAAACTCACCTCACTTTTAGCAGATTAATAATACAGCAATTACACATTGCAACTACCATTGGAAGTTATACAAGACACTGCTGACCATTCCAATTATTGGATGTGTATTGCATGCAAATGTAGTTTGATTTGGTAACACAATTACATCTTTCATTTTCTTTTTTCTTGGCCAGTATCTTAACAGCCAGAAATCACCTTCTAATGCACTTAGGTAGCTCTAACTAAATTTAAAGAGAGTACATGTCATAGAAATCCCTTCAAGGAAACCACATCAGAGCCTAACTTGGTATTTAATATGTTGAAAGCTATGACAGAGACTGAACTCATCTGCAAATACAACACAGAAAAATACTTTGTCATATTGATCAACTCTACCAGATAATGTAATAAGGCTCCTAAATATGGAACGGCCAAATATACAACAAATAATGTCCGGTCTAAGCATTTAAATGAAACAAAAACAAGTTTTTTCTAGGACATGGCACCAAGAAGGACTCACGCACAGCTAGGCCAGGGAAATAATCGCTTAGTGGTACGATGTCTCTTTATTGACAGTATTTGCCCAGACTGGAAGCAGCAATGACAGCTCTCATGTCTGGTGTGTGACTGTCAAATATGTTGAGTAACACTGGGCACAGAGGATGCCATTGAGTAATATTATGCAGGACATGGATGTTACCAGCACAACTTTGTTAGTCAGACCGCCACCCAAAAGAAACTACTATGATATGTAAAGCCATGTTGATGTAACAATGTCAGATCTTTTACAGTTGTGGTGTGCGCTTGTAAAGGTTTCAGACACATATGACTGGCACCTATCACTGTGACACTTTATGTTAATCTGTACTGTAATATAATAAGGTAAAGTGGTACAGAGGTAGGCAGTTATATGACACTTGGGAGCAAGCAAAGTAAGCAAGGGGCCGGAAAAAACATTTTAGGAGCCACTATAGGGAATATCCCATTTTGGATCGCCACCTTGTAGTGATGAAGGAGCTTGTGTACCTCCATGTAGCTGTGAGCTAAACCATGTATGGTCACTCAAGATGGGAACCTCATAGCAGAGAGGTCAGACATATCGTGGTCCACTGGTAACCCACTCAGTTATCTTTGCCAACAATATGGATAAGCACAACCAGATGTGCCTGGCGTACTGTGGTCCATATGGTCACTGAGGATCGGACTTGACTGAAGGACTGAACAACAACAAATAGGGAATATAATATATATATATATATACATATATATATATATATATATATATATGGGGAAGATGAAAAAGTTAGGAGCCAGCAGTAAAGCAGAGGTTGTCATATCAAAAGAGCCACAGTGCCTACAATATGACTACATAGCTACGTCCATGGCTCCTAAATAATACTTTGGCTGCTGCAGTGTGTGGCTCCCTGGATTTGCCTAGCCCTAAGCTAGGAGTGTAGCTGAGAGTGTTACATCCCAATCTCCAGTGAACCCCATATTACATTGTTATAAAGCCCCATGATTACCTCTCTGGACGTGGATGATGTCTGGGAAGTTAGCCAGGTGGCCCTGGTAGACTGCCAACAAGTCCATGATGGGATCCAGATCCTGACGAGGCTGTTCTGCAAACATCTCCCCTATGGCATCATATGCATCTCCTGTGAAGGCCATGGCCTGGTTAAGTCCAGCAGAGAAGGCCTGCTGGTCAATCTCAAAGGCCTGACCCAGACCCTTGAAGGCCATGCCCACCTTCTGGTACTCCTTCTTGAACCCAGATGCCTGTTTTCTGGCAAACTCCCCTGCAGTCTGGTTGAGCTGCAGCACCCCCTCATCCATCCTCTTGGCAAAGGACTTGAAGGAGTCCAGCTTGGCTTCCACATCATGTGGCTCCAGCACTGCTGCCCCAGGTGGGGTGCTCAGGGTCAGGAAGAAGTTGGCCCCCACCATGTCATCCTTTTCGCACTTCCTCTTGCCCTGCTTCCAGGCCTTCTCGTCGGTGCAGGTCAGGAAGTGCTGGAAGGCATCACATCTGGACAGCACCGGGTGGCTGCACATGTGGTCCATCCACCACAGCAGCCCCTTCCTGCGCTTGGAGATGAAGTCCTCCTCGAAGCGCCCGGTTGCCTGCTTCTCCGGGATGCGGGGCACCGAGATCACCGGGAACTTCTCCAGCAGGCGGGCGTACAGCCAGTCGAAGTGCTTGTACCGGCGGTGCACCTGCAGGCCGGTGTGGCCTGGGCAGGAGCCGGTATGAGATGTAGCTCTTCATGCCTTGAACTTGGTCTGCTTGGTGGGCCTCATCAATACTACAGCCAAACGGGTAGGGGTTCTCCTGCCACTCCGGCCCGTGGGGCCCCCTGGAATCACGCACAGCTTGTCCCCCATCCCGCACAAACACGGCCACCTCCCCCAGCACAAAGGCCTCGCCGCCGGTCTTCACGAAGGGCGGAAAAGCGGGTTGATGGTTGCGGCTGACGGTAGCGGATCCCTTGGCCTGGGAGGAGGCGGAGGACGCCGTGGTTGAGTAGGGTCCAGGGGGCGCATCGGAGCGGGTGGATAACCCGGTACCTGGAGCTGGCGCACGTCGTAGTCATGGAAACCTCCGTAGTAACCGGGGGTGGGGGCCCCGCCGGGCTCGTCGGCCGCCGTGGAGCTGCTGTCGTCCCACTCATCGTCCCAGTCATCATCGCTCGCCTGACTCGGCTGGTAGTTCAGGGAGGTGGGCCGGGGCTGCACGGCGGGATACGGGAAACGAGCGGAAGGGGGAGCCGCCTGGAAGGTATCGGGGGCCCCGGAATGGCGGCTCATACCCCACCCGGGGGTAGGTTGGCATAGCGGTTATCAGCAGGAGCCGGGGTGAGGAGGAGGTGGTGGTGGCGGGGCGGGATCGCTGCGGATCACCTCCACGTATGAGGCCGGGAACAATCCTCGCTCCCCGCGGCTGTTCACACCTTCCAGCCAGCCCTCAATGTCCTGCTCGCTGCAAAGGCTGAGCACCTCCGACTCCCGCAGGGAAATCTCCCCCGGGTTCTCGGCTCGGAAGTCATAGATTGCTCGGGCCCGCAGAGCCATGGTGCCCGGGGAGGAGGGGACACCCAGGCAGAGGGCCAGGGAACACCCGAGGAAGAGACAAGGGAGGACCAGCTCACTGCTCTGGAGCCCTGCAGAGGAAACTAACCCTCCGCTGGAGGCTGCGGCTCGATGGCTCCTCCCAGGCCCGGCCCGGATAGCCTCCCACACTGCCCCCCGAGCCAGTCACACGGCTGGAGCCGGGCACGGGGGCTGAGCGGCGGGGACTTGAGAACCGGCCTCCAGTGCTGGCTCAGGGGGTGTGTGTGTCAGGATATTGTACCAGTATCTCTGAGAGAGTCCCAGAGGAACCCGAGGTCACCTCATCATATGACTGGACAAAATGTCTGGAACCCAGTCCATGTACAACCTTCTTTGACAGATACCTGACTGAAACTCAACTATTACCTGACAAGTGCGAGTCACTAGAGGCGCCTAGACATCTCATTCAGTCACCTCACACAGGCCCTAGACATCTCATTCAGTCACCTCACAGGGGCCCCTAGACATCTCATTCAGTCACCTCACAGGGGCCCCTAGACATCTCATTCAGTCACCTCACAGGGGCCCCTAGACATCTCATTCAGTCACCTCATACAGCCCCTAGACATCTCATTCAGTCACCCCACACAGCCCCCTAGACATCTCATTCAGTCACCTCACACAGGCCCCTAGACATCTCATTCAGTCACCTCACAGGGGCCCCTAGACATCTCATTCAGTCACCTCACAGGGGCCCCTAGACATCTCATTCAGTCACCTCATACAGCCCCTAGACATCTCATTCAGTCACCTCACACAGGCCCCTAGACATCTCATTCAGTCACCTCATACAGCCCCTAGACATCTCATTCAGTCACCTCACACAGGCCCCTAGACATCTCATTCAGTCACCTCATACAGCCCCTAGACATCTCATTCAGTCACCTCACACAGGCCCTAGACATCTCATTCAGTCAACTCACAGGGGCCCCTAAACATCTCATTCAGTCACCTCACAGGGGCTCCTAGACATCTCATTCAGTCACCTCACAGGGGCCCCTACACATCTTATTCAGTCACCTCACAGGGGCCCCTACACATCTCATTCAGTCACCTCACAGGGGCCCCTAGACATCTCATTCAGTCACCTCACACAGGCCCCTAGACATCTTATTCAGTCACTTCACACAGGCCCCTAGACATCTCATTCAGTCACCTCACAGGGGCCCTTAGACACCTCATTCAGTCATCTTATGGAGCCCCTAGACACCTCATTCAGTCACTTCACACAGGCCCCTAGACATCTTATTCAGTCACTTCACACAGGCCCCTAGACATCTCATTCAGTCACCTCACAGGGGCCCCTAGACCGCTCATTCAGTCATCTTATGGGGCCCCTAGACACCTCATTAAGTCACCACACACAGGCCCCTAGACACCTCATTAAGTCACCTCACACAGGCCCCTAGACATCTAATTCAGTCACCTCACACAGGCCCCTAGACATCTCATTCAGTCACCTCACAGGGGCCCCTAGACATCTCATTCAGTCACCTCACAGGGGCCCCTAGACATCTCATTCAGTCACCTCACAGGGGCCCCTAGACATCTCATTCAGTCACCTCACAGGGGCCCCTAGACATCTCATTCAGTCACCTCATACAGCCCCTAGACATCTCATTCAGTCACCTCACACAGCCCCCTAGACATCTCATTCAGTCACCTCACACAGGCCCCTAGACATCTCATTCAGTCACCTCACAGGGGCCCCTAGACATCTCATTCAGTCACCTCACAGGGGCCCCTAGACATCTCATTCAGTCACCTCATACAGCCCCTAGACATCTCATTCAGTCAACTCACAGGGGCCCCTAAACATCTCATTCAGTCACCTCACAGGGGCTCCTAGACATCTCATTCAGTCACCTCATACAGCCCCTAGACATCTCATTCAGTCAACTCACAGGGGCCCCTAAACATCTCATTCAGTCACCTCACAGGGGCTCCTAGACACCTCATTAAGTCACCTCACACAAGCACCTAGACATCTAATTCAGTCACCTCACACAGGCCCCTAGACATCTCATTCAGTCACCTCACACAGGCCCCTAGACATCTCATTCAGTCACCTCATACAGCCCCTAGACATCTCATTCAGTCACCTCATACAGCCCTAGACATCTCATTTAGTCACCTCATACAGCCCTAGACATCTAATTCAGTCACCTCACAGGGGCCCCTAGACATCTCATTCAGTCACCTCAGAGGGGCCCCTAGACATCTCATTCAGTCACCTCACAGGGGCCCCTAGACATCTCATTCAGTCACCTCACAGGGGCCCCTAGATATCTCATTCAGTCACCTCACAGGGGACCCTAGACATCTCATTCAGTCACCTCACACGGGCCCCTAGACACCTTATTCATTCAGTCACCTCACACGGGCCCCTAGACACCTCATTCAGTCATCTTACGGGGCCCCTAGACACCTCATTCAGTCACCTCACACAGGCCCCTAGACATCTCATTCAGTCACCTCACACAGGCCCCTAGACATCTCATTCAGTCACCTCACAAGGGCCCTAGGCACCTCACACAGCCCCTAGAAATCTCATTCAGTCACCTCACACAGCCGCTAGACACTTCATTCAGTCACCTCATACATACTACTATGTACCTGTGTCGGTCTCTCTCTCTGTCCTGAGTCAGTGTCTCTCGCTCTCCGTCCTATGTCGGCGTCTCTCTCTCTCCGACCCTATGTCTGTGTCTTTCTCTCTCCGTTCTGTGTCTCTCTCTCCATCCTGTGTCTCTCTCTCTCTCTGTCCTGTGTCAGTCTCTCTCTGTTTTGTGTGTCTCTCTGTCCTGTGTCTGTGTCTTTCCGTCCTGTGTCAGTCTCTCTCTCTCTGTCCCGTGTCAGTCTCTCTGTCTCTCTCTCTCCCAGTCCTGTGTCCGTGTCTCTCTCTCGCTGTCCTGTGTCAGTCTCTCTCTCTCTCTGTCCTGTGTCAGTCTCTCTCTCTCTCTCTCTCTCTGTCCTGTGTCGGTCTCTCTCTCTCTCTGTCCTGTGTCGGTCTCTCTCTCTCAGTCCTGTGTCGGTCTCTCTCTCTCAGTCCTGTGTCGGTCTCTTTCTCTCAGTCCTGTGTCGGTCTCTCCCTCTCTCAGTCCTGTGTCGGTCTCTCTCTCTCCCAGTCCTGTGTCGGTCTCTCTCTCTCCCAGTCCTGTGTCGGTCTCTCTCTCTCTCCCAGTCCTGTGTCGGTGTCTCTCTCTCGCTGTCCTGTGTCGGTGTCTCTCTCTCGCTGTCCTGTGTCAGTCTCTCTCTCTCTCTGTCCTGTGTCAGTCTCTCTCTCTCTCTCTCTGTCCTGTGTCAGTCTCTCTCTCTCTCTCTCTGTCCTGTGTCGGTCTCTCTCTCTCTCTCTGTCCTGTGTCGGTCTCTCTCTCTCTCTCTGTCCTGTGTCGGTCTCTTTCTCTCTCAGTCCTGTGTCGGTCTCTCTCTCTCTCAGTCCTGTGTCGGTCTCTCTCTCTCTCAGTCCTGTGTCGGTCTCTCTCTCTCTCTCTCTCTCTCAGTCCTGTGTCGGTCTCTCTCTCTCTCAGTCCTGTGTCGGTCTCTCTCTCTCTCGCTGTCCTGTGTCAGTCTCTCTCTCTCTCTGTCCTGTGTCAGTCTCTCTCTCTCTCTCTGTCCTGTGTCAGTCTCTCTCTCTCTCTGTCCTGTGTCAGTCTCTCTCTCTCTCTGTCCTGTGTCGGTCTCTCTCTCTCTCTCTGTCCTGTGTCGGTCTCTTTCTCTCTCAGTCCTGTGTCGGTCTCTCTCTCTCTCAGTCCTGTGTCGGTCTCTCCCAGTCCTGTGTCGGTCTCTCTCTCTCCCAGTCCTGTGTCGGTCTCTCTCTCTCCCAGTCCTGTGTCGGTCTCTCTCTCTCCCAGTCCTGTGTCGGTGTCTCTCTCTCGCTGTCCTGTGTCAGTCTCTCTCTCTCTGTCCTGTGTCAGTCTCTCTCTCTCTCTCTCTGTCCTGTGTCGGTCTCTCTCTCTCTGTCCTGTGTCGGTCTCTCTCTCTCTGTCCTGTGTCGGTCTCTCTCTCTCTCTGTCCTGTGTCGGTCTCTCTCTCTCTCTGTCCTGTGTCGGTCTCTTTCTCTCTCAGTCCTGTGTCGGTCTCTCTCTCTCTCAGTCCTGTGTCGGTCTCTCTCTCTCGCTGTCCTGTGTCAGTCTCTCTCTCTCTCTGTCCTGTGTCAGTCTCTCTCTCTCTCTGTCCTGTGTCAGTCTCTCTCTCTCTCTGTCCTGTGTCGGTCTCTCTCTCTCTCTCTCTCTGTCCTGTGTCGGTCTCTTTCTCTCTCAGTCCTGTGTCGGTCTCTCTCTCTCTCAGTCCTGTGTCGGTCTCTCTCTCTCTCTCTCTCAGTCCTGTGTCGGTCTCTCTCTCTCTCAGTCCTGTGTCGGTCTCTCTCTCTCTCTCTGTCCTGTGTCGGTCTCTCTCTCTCTCTGTCCTGTGTCGGTCTCTTTCTCTCTCAGTCCTGTGTCGGTCTCTCTCTCTCTCAGTCCTGTGTCGGTCTCTCTCTCTCTCAGTCCTGTGTCGGTCTCTCTCTCTCGCTGTCCTGTGTCGGTCTCTCTCTCTCTGTCCTGTGTCAGTCTCTCTCTCTCTCTGTCCTGTGTCAGTCTCTCTCTCTCTCTGTCCTGTGTCGGTCTCTCTCTCTCTCTCTGTCCTGTGTCGGTCTCTTTCTCTCTCAGTCCTGTGTCGGTCTCTCTCTCTCCCAGTCCTGTGTCGGTCTCTCTCTCTCCCAGTCCTGTGTCGGTCTCTCTCTCTCCCAGTCCTGTGTCGGTCTCTCTCTCTCCCAGTCCTGTGTCGGTGTCTCTCTCTCGCTGTCCTGTGTCGGTCTCTCTCTCTCTCTGTCCTGTGTCAGTCTCTCTCTCTCTCTGTCCTGTGTCAGTCTCTCTCTCTCTCTCTGTCCTGTGTCAGTCTCTCTCTCTCTCTCTGTCCTGTGTCGGTCTCTCTCTCTCTCTCTGTCCTGTGTCGGTCTCTCTCTCTCTCTCTGTCCTGTGTCGGTCTCTCTCTCTCTCTCTGTCCTGTGTCGGTCTCTCTCTCTCTGTCCTGTGTCGGTCTCTCTCTCTCTCTCCATCCTGTGTCTATGTCTCTCTCTCTGTCCTGTGTCGGTCTCTCTCTGTTCTATGTCTTTCTCTCCATCCTGTGTGTCTCTCTCCGTCCTGTGTGTCTCTCTCTCTCCATCCTGTGTGTCTCCCTCTCTGCGTCCTGTGTGTCTCTTTCTCCGTCCTGTGTCTGTATATTATAGGTGATTACAAGTGACGAAAGGAGGATTATTTTTATTATTATTATCGTTTATTTGTAACGCGCCAACATATTCCGTAGCGCTGTACAAGGGGAAAGAACAGGGAAAAATACAATATTAACAACTGAAAAATGGAGGGCCCTGTTTTGAGCTTAGAGTCTTTGTAGAAAGTGCTTTTTCCCAAAGCACCCTACAAGACTGAAAACTCACTACTTACAATCTAAAGGGAATGGAAGAGGCAGAAGTCTGGGGAAGAAAAGTAAGGAATAGCAGGGTCAGGAAGGAAGTGTGAAAGTTTGCTTAGGTGGGAAGATGTAAGAACTTGGAAATGATAAGTTTGCCGAATGTTGGAGGGTATATTTTAGACATAAAGGAGCAAATTGAGACACATGGATTAAGGATAGAGTTAATAGCCTTGTTGCTGAGTAGAGTAGGTGAGAGGTGGGACTGAGAGGATATACTTTTGCACTATTTGCTAGTGCTACTGTTTTTCACAAAAGATGGGAACATCATGAGCAATTCTCCAAAATATTCACTTTATGTACACTTCTAGAAATAAAGGGAAGCATGCCATGATATGGTGCTGGCTAGTGACAAATACACGTATCTAACCTTCTCATTTCTTTTACCTAAAAAGGTTAGTTATATGCATGAGGTTAACCACAGAATATTTTCCCTGGAATTCTCTTGTTCTACTTGTCCATACCAGTCCTGCTGGAAGGGAATTCCACTTAACCTTCTAGCAGAAGTGGTATGGACAATTACAGTGCAGGTGTTTAATTACATTATCATAAAAAAATTATAACGTTTTCCTCACCTCTTCTACAAGAAGTACATTAAATAAATCACACAATATACCATAGATCTTCAGGTATATGTCAGCATGTTTTGCCCACTCAACCGTTGTTCCTGAACCATTAACTGCTCTTCCCAGATAAGAACCAACATCTAATACGAATACAACTCTGAAATCAAATCAGTGACAGTTTGCCTCATTCCTTACATCACCTTTCTCTTGTAGAAAACATTTCATTGAAGCAAGTTTAATGATGGAAGTCAGTGCAATATGGGTCTGAGGTCCTCATTTCAACCCAGGTCTGACTCTACTACCTATGGTTAAAGACTTTCCGGAGAGCAGGAGTTAGAATAAATTTAATGTAAAAAATTACACATATACACAGTAGATATAATAAATACAATTAGCACCTCTATGTGCTAATTGTATTTAGACATTACAGCAATATTAAAAATGTTTGAATGTAGATCCTGTAAGTTTTAGTACTACTACACATGCTAATTAGAAATGTGAAGTTGTACATTTTTTTTTTCAGTTGGTAATTCTTATATTCTCAGCCCCATAAATTCCAAGCCGGTAGCGGCAACAGGACACCATCAAAACCTGCGGGCTTGAAATTCTGATGTGTTACAGAGCTATTAAATTGAACAAGGCCACGAGCTACAGGCCGGAGACGCAAACCCGTAAACCATTCTTGCACGCATTGAATGTGCGGCGGTGAACATGATTAATTAGTCAAACCCGTAGTTACAGGTTTAGGCGGAGCCAATGGCAAAAGAGATTGTCATCAGTATGTCATTGAAAAATAGAGGTTACATTTCAAAGCCTTACAGGTTTCAATTACAAGTTTTGATTGTACCCGCATTCCAAAAATAATGTAAAATTAATAAATCAGTAAATATTATATTCTAGTCCATTATATGTATTAACACGTTGATTGCTGGGATCGATAAAACACGGAAATTAAACATTAAGAAAAGGATTTTATATTGCAGATTTGCGGGCTTGAGAATGTGTTGTGCTTTAATTCTAATACCTAACATTACTTTCCCTTTAATTATCAGTACAGTAGTGTGTGTATATTTGCATTTACAGTGCAACGGATAGGACTTTAACCCCCTTGCAGGACCTCTCTAGTACACGTTGGCTTTTTGGCTCCATTTGCTGGTTACGGGGTTGAACGTCAGTGGATTCGTAGCAATTTAATAGCGATGTTTCAAACGTAACAGTTACGGGTTTGACAGAACAAAGGGTGTGCAACTTTCGACATCCCGTAGGTTTTCTTCGCCCCTTTTTTTTATGATAGTTTTTTATGATAATTAATTAATTAAATCATAAATTAATATACTTTACCTATTTGTAATTAATATATGCAGGAAGCAATGTGCTGAAGAGCTAACAATCTGTTTTGATGTTCCTGCAGCATACAATGTAGATTTTCACTGTTGTTGAGCTGAGGTGTAAGTGTCAGCAATGTGTGCAGTGTAAATAGGCTGCGTGTGCGAGAGGAAACAGTTTGTTTAGCTGTGTAGTTCTGCATTCCGTAAGTTAGTGTTGTAAAATGGTGGTGATTGTGTATGTGGTACGGGGATGTGGATGATTTTGCATCCTTGCTAAAAGTGTATTTTGTACCTTGTACGGGTTTTTGTAAAAGTCGTATGTGCTTGGCGGTGTTTTGCGGGTTTAGGGGTCGTGTAGCCTCATTTTCCTCGTCGGCCATTTTTCTCTTGCTTAGGGGATTTTCAAGTGTCTAAACTCTGTAAATAGTACTTAAATTTGCGTGCAACCTGACTCCTGACATCCTGGCTGCCCCCCCTTGCTGTGTGTAATATTTTTTTTTTATTTTTGTGTGTATTTTGTGTTTTTTTTTTATGTTTTTCGCTGTGCTCGGTTTGGTTGTAGAGTTCGTATTTTTGCGTGTTCGTATTTTTTTTAAGTCCCGCGGCTCGTATTTTTTTGTGTAAGTCCATATTTAGTCATTGCGTGTTTCATTTTTTTTTTTCAAAGTCCCGCTTCTGTGGCTGTATGTAACCACTTGTGAGGCGCCGTAGAGCCTCCACCTCCGCAAATGCGTCCCCTCGCTTCGCGATGGTCCACATTTGCGGCCGACGTGGGAGGCTCATTGCAGCCGACGTGGGAGCCTACACCTCTGCAAATGCGGCCCCTATGAGCCTTCGGCTCATTGCAGCCGACTTTAGAGCCTCCACCTTCTGCAAATCTGCGGCCCGAACTGCCTCCCTCGCTTCGTGAGGGACGCAGTTCTTAGCATGACGACGTTTTGTAGTTTGACACTGTGAATTGTGTATTTGAGTTCTGTGTTGATGTGTAGTCCCGCGGCTTGTTGGTAGAATGGTAAAGTCATATGGGGTCGTAGGGATGAGCGCCTATGGCGCTCATCTCCACCAGCGCAAGGAGCGCCTTTGGCGCTTCTTGCCAGCAACCTTGTATTGCTGAGAATTATATATGTGATAGAAAATGAGCCAAGGGCCCTGTTCATTAGAGACACAACCTAGAGGAGATGAAGTGGAATGTGTTACTACTATTAGCTTCCTCCTGTATCCCTAGCCAGGGTCAGATAACCTGCCACCTTCTGAAGTTGCAAGTGTTTTTCAGGATGAAAGAAAAATAAAGTTTAACATTTTAGGCAATTCGTATTTATCTGTGATTACTTTAAGCTCAGTTCATTGTGCATACAAAATATTTTTATAATTTTTCTTTTAATGAATAATAAAGCAGGCTAAAACATCACACCCTTTCAAAATCAGTAATTGAAATTTACACTTAAATGTTGAGAGTACTACAATCATTTGTTAATATAGAGTTGTAGCTATTTTAACATACTCCATAGGTTATTTTTCCTAACGAGTTTAACTGTTATAAAGAAAGAACAATTGGAAAAATATCTAGATTTAGCAATGAGTTTGAAAATATTCAACTGAACTGAGAAGGTTCGGCCAGGAAAAATCAACACTGCAGTAGAAGTTAATAAATGAATGTTTTGTAGACTCAGTTTGTTAACCATTAAACCACTAAAATATAATATCAAATATAGTCTGTGGTGATAACAAAAATGTGAATGTTATGTAGTTTAACGTCAGTTAATTTAATTTTACAATAAATGCCTTTCTGACCTCTACAAGTGAAGTTACACCTCCATTTAACCACAAATTTCGGAGCTTAGAGACCCGAAAAGAGAAAAAATGGCCGCCGAATAAAACGAAAACGAGGCTAAAGGTCCCTAAACACGCAAAACACCACCATAAACACGCAAAACACCACCAAACAGCTACGGATATTCAGAAAAACTCGCACGACATAGAAAACGAATATTACGAAAAACTTGCACGACATAGAAAACGAACTACGCTACATCAGCCACATTATATACACCAAACACCCTTAGCTCACTTACAATTTCATTGCCGTCATTTTTTGACGGGCAATTCGCTAGTTATTATATAGGCTAAGGGAATTTTAGCTGCCATCATACACACACTTACCTAGATTCACTAAACTGTGTGGACCAGGAAAGTAACTGTTTATGGCCAATAGGAAAATTTCAACCTCTCCATGGAGTGACTAACGTCAAATACATTTTTATTTCTTTAATGTATTAGCTATTTGTTTGACTTCAAAAGGGAAAGCAGCTCAGGTCACAAATGAGACTTGCAGATTCTGATTTTAGTGTTATTTCTCCTGTATTTTGTTCCCATGGTGTAGCATGTTCAAAAGCGGGAATATTATATTTTTTAATTTTCATCTTTCCCTTGGTTAGACAGATGAAGATTTCCAATTATGTTCAAAGTCAGAATAATTGTAATAATTGTAACTGCTGAATAGATTAACTCACTAAACCGTATTGTATACAACCACTTTACTTTGTACTATCTAGTGACCCCTAGTGTCATTGTTCTGTAAAATACTCTTATAAATGTCTACCCATTGCGTATTTGGACTTGAATTATTTAGTGATTGGGCTTTATAAGACAATTTGTGCCTTAAAATGTAATTGCCTTCATGCTAGTGGCATATCTAGGCTTTATTGTGACCTTATGCTCATTCTTTTTCCGATCCCCATGCATCAGTTACTACTACTCATTCCCCTTGTTGTGCTTACAGTTTAAGATTACCATGAACTTTTTGTATATATACAGACAGATTATGGTTTAATTACAACAAATGTCACTGTATGTAGACACCTGTTCAGTGGATTTTGCCATTGCATTGACAGTTTTAGACTGCCTGCTGCTTCCTTAAATGGACTGTGGGTGTAAGCAGAAAAACACTAAAGCAAAGGAAAAAAATACAAATGCAAAACATTAGTAATATATGTGCAGAAATATAAGTTAATATTCAATACTGAGCTCGCGGTTCCTTCTATGCCTTAAGGCATTTCTCCCAGCAGTCTCAATATATACATATAACAATATCAATAATAAAAATGAGTAAGAACCCTCCCCAAGTTACCCCCCCTAAAGTGTCCTTATATTGCTGCATCAGATATCAGGAGCTATGCTAAAGGAGCATGGAAGGACTTTTCTATGATGAGTTTAAAAGAAGAGGGTTTAAACTTTACAAAATTTGCCTCTTGCATGCAAAAATATGAAGTAAAAAGTACTGTATATACTCGAGTATAAGCCGGCCCGAGTATAAGCCGAGGCACCTATTTTACCACAAAATACTGGGAAAAATGAGTGACTCGAGTATAAGCCGAGGGTGGGAAATATGCTGCCCCCTGTGTCCCTCTTGTGCCCTCTGTGTCCCCCTCTTGTGTGCCCTTTTCTTGTGTCTCCCCTCTCTCTCCCCTGTGTCTCTTCTCCCCTCTTCCTTCCCTGTGTCTCTTCCCCCCTCCCTTATTACCCTCAACCCCCCTCCTCATTCTCAACCTCCCTCCTCAACCTCCATCCTCAACCCCCCTCATTCTCAACCTGCCTCCTCAACCGCCCTCCTAATCCTCAACCTCCGTCCTCAACCTCCCTGCTCATCCGCAACCTCCCTCCTCAACCTCAACCTCCCTCCTCATCCTCAACCTCCCTAATCCTCAACCTCCCTCCTCAACCCCCTTCCTCATTCTAAACCCCCTCCTCAACCTCAACCCCCCCATCCTCAACCCCCTCCTCAACCCCCCTTCTCATCTTCAACCCCCTCCTCAACCTCAACCCCCCTCCTCATCCTCAATCTCCATCCTCATCCTCAACCTCCCTCCTCAACCTCCTTCCTCAACCATCCTCCTCATCCTCAACCTCCCTCCTCATCCTTAAACTCCATCCTCATCCCCCTCCTCACTCTAAACCCCTCCTCAACCTCCCTCCTCAACCCCCCATCTTCAACCCCCCATCCTCAACCTCCCTCCTCAACCGCCCTCCTCATCCTCAACCTCCCTCCTCATCCTCAACCTCCCTCATCCTCAACCCCCCTCCTCATTCTAAACCCCTCCTCAACCTCCCTCCTCAACCTCAACCCCCCCATCCTCAACCCCCTCCTCAACCTCCCTCCTCAACCTCAACCCCCCATCCTCATCCTCAACCCTCTCCTCAACCCCCCTCCTCAACCTCAACCTTGAGGATGAGGAGGGAGGTTGAGGGTGAGGAGGGAGGTTGAGGATGAGGAGGGAGGTTGAGCATGAGGAGGGGGGTTGAGGTTGAGGATAAGGGGGCATCCTCAACCCCCCTCCTGATCCTCAACCCCCTCCTCAACCTCAACCCCCCTCCTCATCCTCAACCTCCCTCCTCATCCTCCCTCCTCACCCTCAACCTCCCTCCTCATCCTCAACCCCCTCCTCATCCTCAAACCCCCTCCTCATTCTAAACCTCCCTCCTCATTATAAACCTCCCTCCTCATCCTCCCTCCTCATCCTCAACCTCCCTCCTCACTTTACCCCTCTAAATACCTCACCCTCTCCCTTTTCCCTCACTTACCTTCATCTGCAGCTTCTCCTCCGGCCTCCGCTCCTTCCTGCGTCGGCACCCGGTATATGCTAATGACGTGACGTCACATGCGCGCTACGTCATTAGCATATACCGGGTGCCGACGCAGGAAGGAGCGGAGGCCGGAGGAGAAGCTGCAGATGAAGGTAAGTGAGGGGAAAGGGAGAGGGGGAGGTATTTATAGGGGTAAAGTGAGGAGGGGGGTTTAGGATGAGGAGGGGGGTTTAGGATGAGGAGGGGGGTTGAGAATGAGGAGGGGGGTTGAGGATGAGGGAGGGAAAGAGACACGGGGTGTTAGAGAGACACAGGGGGTGTTAGAGAGACACAGGGGGTGTTAGAGAGACACAGGGGGTGTTAGAGAGACACAGGGGGTGTTAGAGAGACACGGGGGGGGTTAGAGAGACACAGGGGCGTTAGAGAGACACGGGGGGAGAGTTACTCGAGTACAAGCCGAGGGTGGGAAATATGCTGCCCCCTGTGTCCCTCTTTGTGCCCTCTGTGTTCCCCTCTTGTGTGCCCTTTTCTTGTGTCTCCCCTCTCTCTCCCCTGTGTCTCTTCTCCCCTCTCCCTTCCCTGTGTCTCTTCCCCCCTCCCTTATCACCGCCCTCCTCATTCTCAACCTCCCTCCTCAACCGCCCTCCTAATCCTCAACCTCCCTCCTCAACCTCCCTGCTCATCCGCAACCTCCCTCCTCAACCTCAACCTCCCTCCTCATCCTCAACCTCCCTCATCCTCAACCTCCCTCCTCAACCCCCTCCTCATTCTAAACCCCCTCCTCAACCTCAACCCCCCCATCCTCAACCCCCTCCTCAACCCCCCTCCTCATCTTCAACCCCCTCGTCAACCTCAACCGCCCTCCTCATCCTCAACCTCCCTCCTCATCCTCAACCTCCCTCAACCTCCCTCCTCAACCACCCTCCTCATCCTCAACCTCCCTCCTCATCCTCAAACTCCATCCTCATCCCCCCTCCACACTCTAAACCCCCTCCTCAACCCCCCATCTTCAACCCCCCATCTTCAACCCCCCATCCTCAACCTCCCTCCTCAACCGCCCTCCTCATCCTCAACCTCCCTCCTCATCCTCCCTCCTCATCCTCAACCTCCCTCCTCATCCTCAACCTCCCTCATCCTCAACCCCCCTCGTCATTCTAAACCCCTCCTCAACCTCCCTCCTCAACCTCAACCACCCCATCCTCAACCCCCTCCTCAATCCCCCTCCTCATCCTCAACCTCCCTCCTCAACCTCAACCCCCCTCCTCATCATCAACCTCCCTCCTCATCCTCCCTCCTCAACCTCCCTCCTCATCCTCAACCTCCCTCCTCAACCTCAACCCCCCATCCTCAACCCCCCCATCCTCATCCCCAACCCCCTCCTCAACCCCCCTCCTCAACCTCAACCTTGAGGATGAGGAGGGAGGTTGAGGATGAGGAGGGAGGTTGAGGGTGAGGAGGGAGGTTGAGGATGAGGAGGGAGGTTGAGGATGAGGTGGGGGGTTGAGGTTGAGGAGGGGGTTGAGGATGATGAGGGGGTTGAGGATGGGGGGCATCCTCAACCCCCTCCTCAACCCCCCTCCTCAACCTCAACCCCCCTCCTCATCCTCAACCTCCCTCCTCATCCTCCCTCCTCACCCTCAACCTCCCTCCTCATCCTCAACCCCCTCCTCATCCTCAACCCCCCTCCTCATTCTAAACCTCCCTCCTCATTCTAAACCTCCCTCCTCATCCTCCCTCCTCATCCTCAACCTCCCTCCTCATCCTAAACCTCTCTCCTCACTTTACCCCTCTAAATACCTCACCCTCTCCCTTTTCCCTCACTTACCTTCATCTGCAGCTTCTCCTCCGGCCTCCGCTCCTTCCTGCGTCAGCACCCGGTATATGCTAATGACGTGACGTCACATGCGCGCCACGTCATTAGCATATATCAGGTGCCGACGCAGGAAGGAGCGGAGGCCAGAGGAGAAGCTGCAGATGAAGGTAAGTGAGGGGAAAGGGAGAAGGGGAGGTATTTATAGGGGTTTAGGATGAGGAGGGGCGTTTAGAATGCGGAGGGGGGTTGAGGATGAGGGAGGGAAAGAGACACAGGGGGTTAGAGAGACACGGGGTGTTAGAGAGACACGGGGTGTTAGAGAGACACAGGGGGTGTTAGAGAGACACGAGGGGGTTAGAGAGACACGGGGGGGTTAGAGAGACACGGGGGGTTAGAGAGACACGGGGGGTGTTAGAGAGACACGGGGGGTGTTAGAGAGACACGGGGGGGGGGTTAGAGAGACACGGGGGGGGGTTAGAGAGACACAGGGGCGTTAGAGAGACACGGGGGGAGAGTGACTTATGTATAAGCCAAGGGAGCCATTTTAGCCTTAAAAAAAGGGCTGAAAAACTCGGCTTATACTCGAATATATACGGTAATCTCTTTCAGATGCTGAGTAGAAACAATGATATCCATGACTAATTACTTCTCAAATAGGCCTCCCCCATGTTAACATTGTGTTTTTCTTTTTTCGTTTTGTTTTATTTGTTTGTTTTTTCTCTGTTCTTTCGCCTCTACAGCGCTACGGAATATGTTGGCACGTTACAAATAAAAGTTAATAACAATAAAAATTATTCTTCCTATATTTTGTGCTGCGGTCCATATGTTCACGGAGAGTCAAACATGACTGAACAACTAAACAACAACAACAACATATTTAAAGCTGCTCAAGAAAAAAAAAATCAAGTAGAGGTCCTCCTACCAAGATGTAGCTTCCCTATTTTCTGCCTGTGTCTAATATTCCTTCCTTTATCTCTGAACCTTAAGCATTACAATAGCACATATTTGAAAGAATGCAAGAGCCTCATCAGGACACATAGTTACATAGTATTTGAGGTTGAATAAAGACTGTTAGTCCATCAAGTTCAACCTTTTTAGATCTCTTCTGATCCTTTTAATATGTGGACTATTTGATAATAATTGTTAATTGATCCAGGGGAAGGCGAGCAGAAAAAAAAAACATTGAAACTTGCCAATTGTCTCATAAGGGGGAAAAAAGCAAAATTCCTTCCTGACCCCAGAGACTGGCAATCAAATTTCTCCTTGGATCAATATTCCTTTGCTAGTTATCTAGGATAACCTTGAATGCCCTCTTTATTTAAAAATATATCTAACCCCTTTTTAAAGTTCTCTATCGAGTTCGTTGTCACCACTTCCTTTGGTAGAGAATTCCAGTTTAACCACCCTAACTGAATAACCCTTTTCTTTCTTTAAGGTGAAATCTTTTTTCCTCTAACCTCAAGGGATGTCCTCTTGTCAGTTGAAAATCTCATGGCACAAAAATTTCACTTGACAAAGCCTTGCAAAAGTATTCACCCCCTTGAATTTTTACCTATTGTGTTACATTACGGCCTTAAGTTCAATGTTTTGTTAATCTGAATTTTATGTGATAGATCAGAACACAATAGTCTAAGTTGGTGAAGTGAAATGAGAAAAATATATACATAAAACTATTTTTTAGAAATACAAAAGAGAAATATGGCATGTGTGTATGTATTCACCCCCTTTGTTATGAAGCCCATAAAAAGCTCTGGTGCATCCAATTACCTTCAGAAGTCACACAATTAGGGAAATAATGTCCACCTGTATGCAATCTAAGTGTCACATGATCTGTCATTACATATACACACCTGTTTTGAAAGGCCCCAGAGGCTGCAACAACTAAACAAGAGGCACCATTAACCAAACACTGCCATGAAGACCAAGGAATTCTCCGAACAAATAAGGGACAATGTTGTTGAGAGGTGCAAGTCAGGGTTAGGTTATAAAAATATACCCAAATCTTTGATGATCCCCAGGAGCACCATCAAATCTATCATAACCAAATGGAAAGAACATGGCACAACAGCAATACTGTCAAGAGACGGCTGCCCACCAAAACTCATGGACCGGGCAAGGAGGGCATTAATCATAGAGATCTAAGGTAACCCTGGAGGAGTTCCACAGCAGAGACTGGAGTATTTGTACATAGGACGACAATAAGCTGTACGCTCCATAGAGTTGGGCTTTATGGCAGAGTGGCCAGAAGAAAGCCAAAAAACATGGTACGTTTTGAGTTTGCAAAAAGGCATGTGGGAGACTCCCAAAATGTATGGAGGAAGGTGCTCTGGTCTGATCAGACTAAAATGTAACTTTTCGGCCATCAAAGAAAATGTCTGGTGCAAATCCAACACATCACATCACCCAAAGAACACCATCCCCACAGTGAAACATGGTGGTGGCAGCATCATGCTGTGGGGATGTTTTTCAGCAGCCGGGACTAGGAAACTGGTCAGAGTTGAGGGAAAGATGGATGGTGCTAAATACAGGGATATTCTTGAGCAAAACCTGTACCACTCTGTGCGTCATTTGAGGCTCGGACGGAGGTTCATCTTCCAGCAGGACAATGACCCCAAACACACTGCTAAAGCAACACTTGAGTGGCTTAAGGGGAGACATGTAAATGTGTTGGAATGGCCTAGTCAAAGCCCAGACCTCAATCCAATAGAAAAAGTCTTAAAGATTGCTGTTCACAAGCGCAAACCATCCAACTTGAAGGAGCTGGAGCAGTTTTGCAAGGAGGAATGGGCAAAAATCCCAGTGGTAAGATGTGGCAAGCTCATAGAGACTTATCCAAAGCAAGGTGGCTCTACTAATTATTGACTTTAGGGGGGTGAATAGTTATGGACATTGACTTTTTCTGTTATTTTGTCCTATTTGTTGTTTGCTTCACAATAAAAGAAAACAAACATTTGTGTGGGCATGTTCTGTAAATTAAATGATGCAAATCCTCAAATAATCCATGTTAATACCAGGGGAGGGTGAACACCTGAATGTATTTAAATAAAGTAATCATATCCCCTTGTAGACGCCTTCTTTGTAGGGAAAATAACATGCCGAACCCGAGCACCCGGGAGACAGCAGATTTTTCATTTGCTGGGATCTTCCTAATAATATAGTCCCCTACCACCAAAACATTTCTCTTGCCCTGCCTATACTGCCCCCTCTCTCCTCCAGTAGAACTGTTCTCCCGGCTGTTAGAGGGAACAGCTCTATGTGGCATTGCCAATCCTGAATGGACATCCCCAACAGTTTCACTCAATCTGGGGCAAAACCTGCTCCTATTCCCCCTGCTTCCCCTTCTAACTGTAACCCAGCTACCTCCTTGGACATTCCCAGCTAAACTGTTATCCCACTCCAGTGGAATATCAGTAAGTGCTGCAATTCTCTCCAGTTCTCCAATTTGAGCTTCCAGAGAGGCAACATGCTCACACCTCTCACAGAGGTATGGACCCTGGATCATCTGTTCCAGCAGTGCATACATGTGGCAGGATGTACACTCCATGAGGTTGCCACTGGACTGACTCATAATTACCAGTTCAAAAAATACAGTGAGAAAACAAATCAATGTATTTGAATAAAAATTGATTTTCTGCACCTTAACCCAAACACAAAAAAGTATATATTTTTTATTTTTCTTTGAACTCCCTGCTTTTATTCAATCTCCCACACTTACACACTAATTACACTTATACTAGAACTGTTTGCAAGCTCCCAAGTTTGCTCCTTCCCTTGTTAAATTAGACCCTGTCTACTCACCTGCAGGATGATTACAGCCCACAGGACAGAAAACACTGCACTGACACAGATCAGATTCAAACAGAACACCACTCAAATGCACACAGATATACCTTACAGAGGCCAAACCACATCCACTCTCACCTGGACACTAATTACAGAGCACAGGACAGAAAACACTGCACTGACTCACAGATTAGATTCAGCAGTAGCTGATATATTTTTGTGGAAACAAAGATGGGTCCCTTTGCCTTGTTTGGACTATTGAGAATTGAACAAGGTTACCAGTAATTCATCACCTATAGCCTCAGGACTCTTCTGAAGACTACTTCATGTGGGCCTTGTGGAATTAGATATGTTGACTCAAAGTGCTCAATGAACATTTGGATCTTGCAGCTTTTTAGTTCTTAGTTTGTCTATTTGCTCTCCTTCCAGACCTATTTATTATTAATAAAAACAGTGGTTTGACTACTCTTTAGTCACTGAATTCTTTCACCTTGTCTTATGGCATGAGCCTAACCTCTCTAAGCCATGGCTTAAGATCCCGATTTTATACCAGGCTTAGCGGCATGGACCTTTTGTACATTGGTACCAGAAAGGAATATCCTGTGCATACCAAAAAATGAAGACATTCTCAGAATTTAAACTGCATGACATCCCAGAAATAGATAGTTATTATCTGCAAACCAGATACTTCTGTCAAACATTGGTAAAACAACCTTTAATTACTCACCTCAAAACTTTTGAAATCAAATGTTTTAAACGTGATGCTGGTTCAGGTACTATTTCGCAAACATACATTTTAAACTAAAATTACTTAAATACTCCCTGCTACAGTACGCAAATGAATACATTTCTTGGTATAGAAATACCTGCAAACAAATGGCAAGTTATCTGGCAGCAGATTGCCAATGCCTTACAAAACATTAACTGAAGAAACTATAAACTTTTGTTGTATAGGACACCTAGTACAATCCATATGTATCAGCCATAAACATCCCCTGCCTGATTCAGTAGATGCAAGGACCTGGGTACTACAATCCACATGTGGTGAAACTGCACTAAACTCAAGACAGGCCCAGATCTACCTTTTTGGAGCCCCTGGACAGTAAAGTGGAGGAGCCCCTGCAAGTGTGTGCTCAAAGTGTGCACGGACAGTCTCCAGACATGCAGATACTGCTAAAATAATTCACAAGTAACTCACTCCCGTGGAACTCCTTGACATTTGTATTACATGGCCCTCTGCCCAAGATTCCCTTCATAAACTTAATACAAATATTGACAGCTGCCAAAACCATGATTGCTGCAAGTTGGTACCAGAAAGAAGCTTTGAATCGTGTATGTAATAAAATATGGCAACTATTCCATAATCTAAAAAATATCCTTTGTGCTCTTGGGACAAGAGTCCCAAATTCACAACATACAGGGTTCATATCATCTAGAAAAAACACTGAAAATTGGCGAATTTCTACAATAGTTACTGTATCATCCACAACTATAAACTCTATCCCCAAAAAATGGAATGGCTGACAAACCAGTAAGTCATGTTCAGCTTGTTTCAAAAATGTAAACTCTTGTATTTAACAACTTCCCCCAAACTGTATCATGTTACTACTATGAAAGAGTAGATATTGGCAGTTGTTATGCATGAAAAGAATGACGCTTCATCCTACATTCAGAAAGGACATATGAGATCTCCAGGGTATGGCTAACCACTATCAAATGTACAGGAGTAAGATGTACCTAATATATTGACATTTACAGAAGATATACTAAGAAGGTATGCTCTTGTTTCCATTAGTGAATCCAATACATACCAGTGGGGTGTTGCATGTTTTCCTCCTTCATAGTAAGATAAATGAAAAGCATATTAATATACACAATCTAGTAGAAATTCAGAGGTGTTTGTTCTAGGCAACTCAGAACTGTATTCCATCAGTGAACCTACTCAGAAAAGCAAAAATAAAATAAATGCAATGCCCACTAAATACTAAGATTTCATAGAGGCATAAATAGTAATAACAACAGCAATGATTATTATATGCCCTTTTCCAATAAGAATGAAAATGTAATTTACTTGGGTGCTGTACAGATGTAAATGTCAGTTAACCCAGGGGAGGACACCATTTTTATTGTTTCTATAATGCTGTGTCAAGTATATCAATACCATATACAATACCTTTTTTCCTATCTCTACATTAATTTCACCAAACCCGCAAATGTTTTCACACCCTTAAATGGCAAAGAAGCAAAGGGAAGGGTGAGGCAGGAGAAAGACACAGGGGAGGGAGTGGGGGGGGAAAGAGACACAGGGATGAGAGAGGGGTGAAAGAGACACAGGGAAGGGAGAGCAGGGCAAAGAGACACAGGTGAGGGAGAGGGGTGAAAGAGACACGAGAGGGAGATAAGGGGGCAAAAGGGCAGGGAGAGGTGGCCAAAGAGACACAGGAGGGAGAGGGGGAAAGAGACACTGGGGAGGGAGTGGGGAGAAAGAGACACAGGGGTGAGAGAGGGGTGCAAAGAGACATGGGGGAAAGATAAGGGGGAGGGAGAGAGGGGAAAAATACACAGGGGTGAGAGCTTGCCCGTAAAATAGAGGGGGGAGAGGCTCACAATGAGTGCGAATGGTGATCATCATAAGGCCCGTATAGCAGAGGGGGGGGGGGGGAGAGGCTCGCAATGAGTGCCAAAGGCAAGTTAGAGCGGGCGAGAGCCTTGCATTGTGTGGCAAACAACAGCATTGCGAGGCTTCACATTTTTTTGCCGTCATTTTTGACAGGCAAGTCGCAAGTTTAAAAAAAAAGTGGTGTGAGAATGGTTTTGTTTAAAATCTTGTGATTGTGTTTTCGTGTTGAGGAATTTTAAATTATTTGGTGTACTGCTATATACTATATTATACTACACAAACATTATGAACGTTATTTGATTTGATTTATTTAAAACTAATAGTTTAAAACTTGAGGAAGTATGTTTTGTTAACTAAAGTATATAGATATTTAATATACTGTATATATATGAATTCCTGACAAATGGGGAAGAAGTGGATCTCTGTGGTATAAATAACGACGTATCTTCTCTTCCAGACAGGCAAACAGAATCTAGACAACTACATGATTTGAAAAGTCTTTTCACATATTAAGTCTTTTTTGAAAAAACACACTTTTATCCCTTAGTGTGTATGTTTTATGTATGTGTTAGAGGAGTGAAAAATCCCTTTAATGGGCTTAATAAAGAGCCTCATTCAATTAGGAGCCCGCATCTCGCGGCATACAGGCCGTATGTCTACGGCCGTGCTGCGGGCTCGCACTCTGCTACAATTCTGGTGCTATTCAATTCAATTTGTCTTGAACATATCTTATGTACAGCGCTACGGAATATGTTGGCGCGTTATAAATAAACGATAATAATAATAATAATAACCAGCCTGCAAGTTATGGGCCGAAAACCAAAGCTGTAAACCATGCTATCGTATGTAGCAGTTCAGGGCGAGAACATGATCAATTAAGCAAGGCCTTAACTACCCATTCCGAAACAGCCAGTAGAAAATGAGACGCCATCATTATTTCAGTATAAGATGGAGGTTACATGTCAATCAATTAGCACTTAGAGGTCGGATATGTGATTGGATTCGCAAAGTAATAAAAATTAATGCTGATACTGTTCTAGTCTATGTGGGTGGCCTGAAACAGTGCCTTGCAAAAGTATTCACCCCCATTTAATTTACCGAATATGCCCACAACTTTGAAGATGTTTTTTTTTTAATTATGAAGCAAACAACAAATAGGACAAAATAACAGAAAAAGTCAATGGGCATAACTATTCACCCCCTTAAAATCAATACTTTGTAGAGCCAACTTTTGCGGCAATCACAGCTCCAAGTCACTTTGGATAAGTCTCTATGAGCTTGCCACATCTTACCATTGGGATTTTTGCCCATTCTTACTTGCAAAACTGCTCCAGCTCCTTCAAGTTGGATGGTTTGTGCTTGTGAACAGCCCTCTTTAAGTCTGACCACAGATTTTCTATTGGATTGAGGTCTGGGCTTTGACATGGCCATTCCAACACATTTACATGTTTCCCCTTAAACCACTCAAGTGTTGCTTTTGCAGTGTGTTTGGGGTCATTGTTCTGCCGGAAGGTGAACCTGCGTCCTAGCCTCAAATCACGCACAGAGTGGTACATGGTTTGCTCAAGGATGTCCCTGTATTTAGCACCATCCATCTTTCCCTCAACTCTGACCAGTTTCCCAGTCCCGGCTGCTGAAAAACATCCCCACAGCATGATGCTGCCACCACCATGTTTTACTGTGGGGATGGTGTTCTTTGGGTGATGTGATGTGTTGGGTTTGCACCAGACATAGTGTTTTCTTTGTTGGCCGAAAAGTTCAATTTTATTCTCATCAGACCAGAGCACCTTTCTCCATACATTTTGGGAGTCTCCCACGTGCCTTTTTGCAAACTCAAACCGTGCCAAAGTTTTGGCTTTCTTTTGGTCACTCTGCCATAAAGTCCAACTCTATGGAGCGTACGGCTTATTGTCGTCCTATGTACAGATACTCCAGTCTCTGCTGTGGAACTCTGCAGCTCCTCCAGGGTTACCTTAGGTCTCTCTGATTAATGCCCTCCTTGCCCGGTCCATGAGTTTTGGTGGGTGGCCGTCTCTTGGCAGGTTTACTTTCCATTTGGTAATGATAGATTTGATGGTGCTCCTGGGGATCATCAAAGATTTGGATATTTTTTTTATAACCTAACCCTGACTTGTACTTCTCAACAACATTGTCCCTTACTTGTTTGGAGAGTTCCTTGGTCTTCATGGCAGTGTTTGGTTAGTGGTGCCTTTTGCTTAGGTGTTGCAGCCTCTGGGGCCTTTCAAAAAAGGTGTATATATGTAATGACAGATCATGTGGCACTTAGATTGCACACAGGTGGACATCATTTCACTAAGTTTGTGACTTTTTAAGGTAATTGGTTGCACCAGAGCTTTTTTGGGGCTTCATAACAAAGGGTGTGAATACATACGCACATGTCAATTTTCTGTTTTCTATTTCTAAAAAATTGTTTTATGTATATATTTTTCTCCTATTGTGTTCTGATCCATCACATACAATTCAGATTAACAAAACATTGAACTTAAGGCTGTAATGTAACAAAATAGGTAAAAAGTCAAGGGGGGTGATAACTTTTGCAAGGTACTGTATGTATTAACTCATTAATTCCCAAGATCGATATAACCCCTTTGCAAGTCCTCTCTAGTACTCATAGGATTATCTTCTATATTTGGCATTTACGGGTGTAAAAACATTTGCGGGCTTGAGGACTTATAGCAATTGAATAGCGATTTGCGATCTTAGCGATTGTAACTCTTGCGGACTTCAAATATCAAAGGCTTCGAAGGGCCGGTTTTAACATCCGCAACAGTTTCAAGCCTGTAACCCGTAGACCGTTTGAGGCTCGCAAAAAATTCCAATTGAATAGCAAAATGACTTACGGGCTCCATTATGGGCTACCGTAACTTACAATTGCTCAATTAAATGAGGCCCAAAGAGCCAAATGACAAAAGTGTTTCTGCCACTGTGCTTCTAACCCTGACTGTGCCTCAGTCACGGCCTTGTACAGCATACATATGATTTATTTATGATATCTATATTTAAACAAGTGACACAGCATATGTGTAATTTGCAGCTCACTTCCCAGAATCTCTATCTGGAATGAACTCAGATAGTTTATTCTACTTCAGGTTTGTGTATATTATTATTATCTTTTATTTGGAAAGCGCCAACATATTCTGTAGTTAAGTAAAAGGCTAAATAAAATATTAGTACATTGCAAAAAGAATGGTGGCCCCTATCTTTGAGATTAGAATCTTATGTAGACATTACTTTTTCCCAAAGCACCGTGCAAAGTTGAAAACTCGCAAACGTACAAATCCTCATAAGAACTCTTTTTTTACTTTCCTCATTGAAAGATTTTTTTAGCATTGTTCTGTCTACCATGACCAATTGGTACACACATGTTTTTAACTATTACAATTGTAGAGTTCTGAATTCCATAAATATTTTTTCAGTATCCCCAATCCTATACTCAAAAGTGCAACTCTTTGTGATGAACATGATGCATGCACTGGGGTCCATTGTGGGATAAGTGGCCCACATAGCACCCACATATTTTTTTATGTCTGCTCAAAGGATTGTAGGCCACTAACTAGTCACTTTATGTTTTTTTTTATTATAATATAAATGAATGAGTGGAACACCACTATAACAGAAAAAATGGAGAATCATTCAAAAATGGTGAATAGGAGGCAAAGAGTGGTGAAGGAGTGTCAGTTATGTGTTTCACAGTTAGGTGCAGCACATTTATCAAACTTATTCCTATTTAGAAAGTATACAAAAACAAAATCAGAGGATTTCAATCCAAGAACCAACGATCCTTCATAGGTTAGTTCTATGGACATGATAACCGGCTCAGAGAGCAGCCTCTTTTAGCTCACTTGTGCTCTTCACAGGGAGAAATATCCTGTAGTATATCAGTCTGGTCCCACTCACTAGAGTTCTCCAGCCCCGAAATACCAGGCAATTCTACCCTGAACAGGAGAATCAGCAAACCCCAGGCGCGTTTCGGCCTCTGTGGGCCTCGTCACTTGTGTGTAGCTGAGGCACAGTGAACAAGTCCTAAGGGTCATTGAATAAACAAAAACAAAATCAGAGGCACACAATCTGAGAACAAGCTAATCTTAGTAGGTTAGTTCTACGGTCATGATAACCCGCTCACAGAGCAGTCTCTTTTAGCTCACTTGTGACCTTCACAGGGAGCAAAGTATTTGAAAAGTGTGTTACATAAAAAACTAAGAAGTAGAGCTATTTTGTTCTTTAACTCCACTTAATATTATTCATGCCATTTGATAAATGTATCCATTATTTGCATTGAATATTGTTGTAAGAAATATCAACAACCTTAGATACCTGATGAGGGTAAAAAAAGAGAGTGCAAAAGCTGTCCTGGTGCCAACTGCAGCCATGAAATTATGGAAAGGATATCTATGGCAAGTCTGGACAAGCTATTAAAAAGTAAAGATATCATACTATCAACAAAGATACACATAGCTACAACAATAGTGTTCCCAGTTGTAACATACAGGTGTGAAAGCTGGACTATAAAGAAGGCTGAGATAAGGCTCAAATATTTTTTTGGCCATATCATGAGAAGACAGAATACACTAGAGAAGAATATGATGCTGGGAAAGATTGAAGGCACACGAAGAAAACAGCAAAGGCAGAGATGGATAGATGAGGTAATTGAATCAATGAACATGAGTTTTAGGGAGCTCAGAGGGGCAGTGGTTGACAGATGTGCCTGGAGTGCTTCCATCCAATGGGTCTCGGAGAGTTGGACATAACTGAACAATAACAACAAATGTTTCACACTTAGTTCTTCTAAAGAATAAAATAGTCATATTTAAAAAAAACTTGGATTTTTAAATGCTTGATATAGAATTTGCGAAATACATGTCCATTAAAGGATTAATGTCATGAATAAAGCTTGAATGACTGGACAGTTAATATGCAGCTGAACTCACCGGTAGTGCGCATGGTGTGAAAGAGCACAAGATTGTATGTTAATATGATCTATACATTTACACAAGTACACTAATAACAGCTAAAAAAAACTTACCTTTTAATCTTTGTTTACATGCAGTATATTCTGCCCACTGGTTGTTGCATTAATAATTAGCAGAGTGTCGCACACATTGCGGCGTGTGAGGCTCAATGGGGGAAGGCTGTGATTTATAGCACAGCTTCCCCCTGAACTCAGGTTGCACTTTACTGACCAGTTAACTGATAGCTTTCATGTTTTAGGTGTGTACCAGTCTTCCATGCCTGTACAGACAGATACAGTAAGCATTACATGTCTGTTTGTTGGTATCAGTGTACAGAGCAATAAAATCCCCACCACCACCAAAGAGTTCAAATTCCAGAGAGGCAGAGTGCAAAAACCTGAATAAAAGAAAAATAACACCATGACAACGCTCTGTCTTTGATAAATGTGAATAGCATATCATGAAGAGCTCATATGAGTAACCTAAATACAATATAAATATACCAGTATGAATGTGACATGAAATACTACTAATTACTGTTGTATTGCAAGTAAGTGCTATGCCAATATCTTAAACAAATAGAGAGATCTGCATATATATGTGAATTATAACAGTTTATGATTAGGTCCTAAGCATGATCTCTGTTTATGTATTTCCAGGGGTATGACATTAGAGCTTACAGTTTGGTGCCAACTTTTATTTGGCAGCAATATTGTGAAGTTCTTCAAACTGGAAATATAAACAGTCTGACAACAAACTTTATCATTGACTTGAATAAAGGGACACACACCTGCAACCTGATTGGTTGCAGTAAGGAAGCAGGAGGATCCAGTCCCCTTGTCTCAGACATGGAAGTGGCTGTGGGCAGTCTTTCATACATATAAACAAATATATATATATATATATATATATATATATATATATATATATATATATATATATATATATAATTTAATTATGAACATATTTCAAAATTAAGTGTCCCTTTAAGGAGTTACTCATTCCAACCCACATTCTACTGTTTATGATTATGGAATGTTAGGTGGTGTCTGAGGGAACTTGATACACTGAGAATCTCTTGGGATTATGTTTATGCAGCCTCTTGGGTTAGCAACAGGGAGAGAGAAAGGTAACATAAAGAGAGGGGATAAGTGAAACTAATTTTAAAATCTTACACAGTTGCTTATTTCTCTTGTTTGGGGAACCAGCACAATATATAAATGGCATGCAGAATCAAACCTAATCTAAATTTCACCCTGTTACTAAAACAGAATTATAGAATTTTCTATTTTGTTATTCCTGTTTCATTGAGGTATATGTGACTGTTAAAATGTTTTTTACAGTCATTGCAGGTGACTGGATACTTTGGAAAAGCTGCTTTGTATTTAACCCTTTTACCAAAACAAAAGAGGTTGGAAAAGAGGTTGGAAATAAATGTTAATAAAGCCCCAGATCCTGATGGAATACATCCACGGGTACTGAGGGAACTGGGTTCTGTAATAGCCAAACCATTATGTCTAATTCTTCAAGATTCACTCAACACAGGGTCTCTACCAGATGACAGGAGAAAAGCTGATGTGATACCTATATTTAAGAAGGGAGCAAGAGCAAATCCGGGGAATTATAGACCTGTAAGCATCACTTCTGTACTGGGAAAGCTTTTTGAAGGGCTAATAAGGGATCAAATACAAGAATATGTATCTTTGAACAAGAAGAGTCAACATGGATTTATGAGGTTTAGGTTAGGTCAAACAAATCTAATTAGTTTCTATGAGGAGGTTAGTAGGAACGTGGATCAAGGCAACTCAGTGGATGTAGTCTTTTGGGATTTTTGCAAAGGCTTTTGATACAGTGCCACATGGGAGACTATTGTGAAAACTAGGGGATACAGGAATTGCAGTTGATATCTGCTCATGGGTTGAGAGCTGGCTAAAAGACAGGAAGCAAAGGGTTGTTGTAAATGGAACATACTCAGATTGGACTAATGTGGTTAGTGGGTTTCTCAGGGTTTAGTATTAGGTCCTCTCCTTTTTACCATTTTTATTAATGACTTAGAGGTGGGACTGGAAAGTAGTTTCTGCATTTTTGCTGATGACATGAAGTTGTGCAAGGTAAAAGAGATTTACATAAAATAGAGGAATGGGCATCTAAATGGCAGATGAGATTTAATATGAATAAATGTAAAGTTAAGCATCTGGGAAGGAAAAACAGCCATGCAATTTATAATCTTAATGGAGCAAATATAGGGGTATCAGATATTGAAAGGGATTTAGGAGTGCTGGTGGCCAACCACCTAGGTAACAGTGCTCATTGCCAAGAAGCTGCAAAGGCAAATAAACTATTAGCATGTATTAAGAAGGGTATAGACGCAAGGGAAGCAAATATAATTCTGCCACTGTACAAATCCCTAGTACGCCCTCATTTGGAATATGGAGTACAATTTTTGGCACCACTTCATAAAAAGGACATTTTAGAGCTGGAAAAGGTACAGAGAAGGGCAACAAAACTAATAAGGGTAATGGAGGGGCTAAGTTATGAAGAAAGACTAACCAAATTAAGCTTATTTTCTCTAGAAAAAAGGCGTCTTAGAGAAGATATGATTACTTTATATAAATATATCCAGGGTCGGTATAAAGATTAGTCAAGTAAGCTTTTTGTGCCAAGAGGTTTTCAACTGACAAGAGGAAACCCTTTAAGGTTAGAAGTAAAAAGATTCCACCGTAAAGAAAGGAAAGGGTTCTTCACAGTAAGTGTGATTAATCTGTGGAATTCTCTACCAAAGGAGGTGGTGACAGCTGATTCAATAGATAACTTTAAAAGGGGACTGGATTTATTTCTAATTAAAAATAGCATTCTGGGCTATTCTGGATAAATAGAGAGAGAGTATTGATCCAGGGAGGAATCCAATCTCCAGTAGCTGGGGTCAGGAAGGAATTACAATTTTTTTCCCTTTGAGACGATTGACAAAGTTTCACTTGGTTTGTTTTTCTGTTTGCCTTCCCCTGAATCAATCAATTAATTATTCAATAATTATCAACTAATCTGCATATTTCAGCTCAGAGGATATCTTACAAGGTTGAACTTGATGGACTGAAAGTATTTTTTCAATCTCAATTACTATGTAACTATGTAACTATGTAATATTAGGCGCGCACACAGGCCTGGATCTACCTTTTTGGAGCCCCTGCACAGTGAAGTGGAGGAGACCCTGCAAGTGGGTGCGCAAGGTATACATGCACCTATTTTTCCCTTTTCTGTGTGTGTATATCACTCTCTTGCTGTGTGAGCAAATCACAGACATTTTCCCATAACAGCTATGTTAAAGACATAACTACTGATACACAGACCAAGGTATTACTTGTTTAGTAAATGCATTTGATGGTGGGCCGTATTATTTATATTTTTCTATGGGAGAGCAGCGACCATATGTTACAGAAACACATATCATGATCACTTGTATCACAAATAAGAGAAGAGCCAGCAGACCGGCAGCACGGAGCAGGAGGTAAGAGACGAGGGAGATGGGGATAGGGAGGCATTGGGAGAGAGGGAGGCAAGGGGGGAGAGGGGAGACATAGAGGGGGAGAGAAGGGCACATGGTGGGAGAAAGAGGCATGGGGTAGAGAGGCATTGGGGGAGAGAAGGAGGCATGGAGGGAGGGAGAGGGAAGGGGGAGACATGGAGGAAGAGGGGGAAACATGGGGAAGAGGGGAGAGGGAGGCATGGGGGGGACATGGAGGGAGAGGGGTAGAGGGAGGCATGGAGAGGGGGAGACATGGAGGGAGAGGGAGGCATTGGGGGAGAGGAGACATGGAGAGAGGGAGCAGCATGTGGGGAGAGAAGGAGACATGGAGGGAGGGAGAGGCATGGGGGAGAGAAGGAGACATGGAGGGAGGGAGAGGCATGAGGAAGAGAGGAAAGATTTGTCAAGTAAGCTTTTTGTGCCAAGAGGTTTTCAACTGACAAGAGGAAATCCTTTAAGGTTAGAAGTAAAAAGATTCCACCGTAAAGAAAGGAAAGGGTTCTTCACAGTAAGTGTGATTAATCTGTGGAATTCTCTACCAAAGGAGGTGGTGACAGCTGATTCAATAGATAACTTTAAAAGGGGACTGGATTTATTTCTAATTAAAAATAGCATTCTGGGCTATTCTAGATAAATAGAGAGAGAGTATTGATCCAGGGAGGAATCCAATCTCCAGTAGCTGGGATCAGGAAGGAATTACAATTTTTTTCCCTTTGAGACGATTGACAAAGTTTCACTTGGTTTGTTTTTCTGTTTGCCTTCCCGTGAATCAATCAATTAATTATTCAATTAATTATCAACTAATCTGCATATTTCAGCTCAGAGGATATCTTACAAGGTTGAACTTGATGGACTGAAAGTATTTTTTCAATCTCAATTACTATGTAACTATGTAACTATGTAATATTAGGCGCGCATACAGGCCTGGATCTACCTTTTTGGAGCCCCTGCACAGTGAAGTGGAGGAGACCCTGCAAGTGGGTGCGCAAGGTATACATGCACCTATTTTTCCCTTTTCTGTGTTTGTATATCACTCTCTTGCTGTGTGAGCAAATCACAGACATTTTCCCATAACAGCTATGTTAAAGACATAACTACTGATACACAGACCAAGGTATTTCTTGTTTAGTAAATGCATTTGATGGTGGGCCGTATTATTTATATTTTTCTATGCGAGAGCAGCGACCATATGTTACAGAAACACATATCATGATCACTTGTATCACAAATAAGAGAAGAGCCAGCAGACCGGCAGCACGGAGCAGGAGGTAAGAGACGAGGGAGATGGGGATAGGGAGGCATTGGGAGAGAGGGAGGCAAGGGGGGAGAGGGGAAACATAGAGGGGGAGAGAAGGGCACATGGTGGGAGAAAGAGGCATGGGGTAGAGAGGCATTGGGGGAGAGAAGGAGGCATGGAGGGAGGGAGAGGTAAGGGGGCAGACATGGAGGAAGAGGGGGAAACATGGGGAAGAGGGGGAGAGGGAGGCATGGGGGGGACATGGAGGGAGAGGGGTAGAGGGAGGCATGGAGAGGGGGAGACATGGAGGGAGAGGGAGACATGGGGGGAGAGAAGGAGACATGGAGAGAGGGAGCAGCATGTGGGGAGAGAAGGAGACATGGAGGCAGGGAGAGGCATGGGGGAGAGAAGGAGACATGGAGGGAGGGAGAGGCATGAGGAAGAGAGGAAAGGGGAAAAGTGAGATACATGGATGGAGAGAAAGGGAAGGGGAGATATAGAGGGAGAGAGGGAAACATGGGGCAAGAGGGGGAGAGGGAGGCAGGGAGGGAGAGACATGGAGGGAGAGGGGGAGACATGGAGGGAGAGGGAGGCATGGGGGGAGAGGAGACATGGAGGGAGAGGCATGGGGAGAGAAGGAGACATGGAGGGAGGGAGAGGCAAGGGGGGAGAGAAGGAGACATGGAGGGAGGGAGAGGCATGGGGAAAAAATGGAGACACATGGAGGGAGAAAGGGAAGGGGGAGACATGAAGGGAAAGAGGGAAACATAGGAAAGGGGGGGGACATGGGGGGAGAGGAAAGCATGGGGGGATAGGGGGAGACATGGGGAGAGAAGGCCCTATTGAGGACAGAATCAAAGTTCACTTCTTCTAGACACTCCATGAATAGGGAAGCATGGGGGGATAGGGGGAGGCATGGGGTGAGAAGGCCCTATTGAGGACAGAATCAAACTTCACTTCTTATAGACACTCCAGGAATATGAGAGGGATGTGAGCATAGTCTTGGTTCAGAGGGAGCTGAAACACTTGAAATGGAAACTGAATGATTAATCCCTCATCAGAGAATCACTGAGGAGTTAAGAAGTTAATTCGATGTTTTAGATTTGGATCCTGGGTAAAGAGGATTGGGCGTCGTATTTAACACATGATCTTTAGAGTCAAGGATTGCAAGTCATTCTAGAGCTCCCACCTCACATGGATTGTGATTATAAAATAATTAAAGCTGCTCTGCAAAAGCCCTACAACTGACTTCTGAAGAAAATCCTGGCATTGCAGAAGGATTCCATTGAACGTTATACTGCAGTGGTGGCCCAGCTAACAACATCATTTAGGCAGTGGATAAAAGGGCTACAGGTGAAGTGCATCCTAGGGGATCTTATGATAAAAGAAAAATTCCTACACCTGTACCCACTGGGGAAAAAAAATATGATTACTCAACTGGAAACCAAAAGGGGAGCCAAGTGAATTTCATTATTTATATGTACTGTAGTTAAATGTGAGTCTGAGGAAAATAAATAAGCATTTTTGCAGGGGACTCCAAGCTGCAAAGGAGGGCAGGCTGGGGAACATATCTCACCTCTCTATTGAGCCTGTTCTTACACCTTCCTCATTTGGACATACAAATTCTGTACCAGGTCAGAGAGATACCCACCATTGTTTTGGACATGTCTAATCTGTATGTTCACAGAAGAAAAAATCAGCAGCAGCAAAACATGTGTTAATCAAAAGCACTAGAAATGCCACATTCAGGCTGTACTAGGATGAGAGAGAGTTGACAGGGAGGAAGAGAGAGAAGGATGAGAGAGAGGGCAGGGGGAGAGGGAGGAGAGATGGGAGAGAGACAAGGGAGAGAGAGAGAGAAGGATGAGAGAGAAAGGAGAGGGATAGAGAGATTGAAGAGAAAGTGATAGAGAGAGAAGAGTTGGAGAGAGAGATGGAGAGTGAGAAATGGAAGGAGCGAGAGAAGGAGGGGGACGGAGAGAGAAGGAGGGAGAGAGAGAGGGGGAGAGGGAGGGAGGGTGAGAGAGAAGGAGAGAGGGAGGGTGAGAGAGGTAGAGAGATGGAGGGAGAGAGAGAGAGAAGGAGAGGTGAGAGAGAGAGGGGGAGAAAGAGACAAGATGGGGAAGAGAGAAGAAGAGATAGAGGGAGAGAGACAAAGAGAGAGAAGGAAGGGGGAGTGAAAGAGAAGGAGAGGGTGAGAGAGAAGAGAGAGAGAAAAAGAGAAAGGAAATGAGAGAGGAGAGGGAGAGAAAAGAGAAGGAGAAAGAGAGAGGGAGAGAAAAGGAGAGAGAGAATGGGGTTAAGGAGATAGGAGAAAGAAGTGAGTGGGCAAGGTATGGGTGGTGTTTACGGGGGGGAGGGGGCCCCAAATGTTTTGCCACTAGTTGTTGTTGTAGCAGGTGCTGCATCATATGATTAATGGGCTGACTGTTGCCCCTATATCATATAAAATAAATGGATATATATATAATGACAGATTAATACACAAAAAGATGAAATGGGTGACTACAACTGTCACTTGTTAACTTGTACTCCAGATTCTATGCTCAAAAACAGGGCCCTCTATTCTTTTGCAATGGGTTAATACTATTTTTGCTTTGAACTTAACCCACTTATACCGCTGCAGAATATGTTGGCAGATTACAAATAAAGGATAATGATAATAATAATAAATGTGTGCTATAAATGTCTTAGGCTAAATTAAACATTAATCATTGCAATAGAGTCATAAAAATTAAACTGTTTGTTGCAAACAATTTCCATGTAAATCATTTAGCAACAAGGGTGTATATTTAACAGGGTAAAGAATACTAATATATATATATTGTTTAAAAAATGGCATAAGTTCTAAATTTGAAAAGTATACATATAAATACTGTATATACTCGAGTATAAGCCGACCCGAGTATAAGCTGAGGCACACATTTTACCACAAAATACTGGGTAAAATGAGTGACTCGAGTATAAGCCGAGGGTGGGAAATGTGCTGCCCCCTGTGTCCCTCTTGTGCCCTATGTGTCCCCCTCTTGTGTCCCCCTCTCTCTCTCGTGTCTCTTCTCCCCTCTCCCTTCCCTGTGTCTCTTCCCACCTCTCCCTTCCCTGTGTCTCTTCCCCCTCTCCCTTCCCTGTGTCTCTTCCCCCCTCTCCCTTCCCTGTGTCTCTTCCCCCCTCCTCATTCTCAACCTCCCTCCTCAACCCCACTCCTCATCCTCAACCTCTTTCCTCATCATCCCTCCTCCTCCTCAACCGCCCTCCTCAACCCCCTCCTCCTCAACCCCCCTCCTCAACCCCCCATCCTCATACTCAACCCCCCATCCTCAACCCCCTCCTCAACCTCAACCCCCCTTCTCATCCTCAACCCCCTCCTCAACCTCCCTCCTCAACCTCCCTCCTCATCCTCAACCTCCCTCCTCATCCTCAGCCCCTCCTCATCCTCAACCCCTTCCTCAACCTCCCTCCTCCTCCTCCTCCCTCCTCCTTCTAACCCCCCTCCTCATTCTAAACCCCCCTCCTCAACCTCAACCCCCCATCCTCAACCCCCCTCCTCATCCTCCCTCCTCATCCTCAACCTCACTCCTCAACCTCAACCCCCCTCCTCAACCTCAACCCCCCATCCTCAACCCCCTCCTCAACCTCAACCCCTCCATCCTCAAGCCCCTTCTCAACCCCCCTCCTCAACCTCAACCCCCCTCCTCAACCTCCCTCCTCATCCTCCCTCCTCATTCTAACCCCCCTCCTCATTCTAAACCCCCCCCCCCTCATTCTACCCCTCTATATACCCCTCCCTTTCCCCTCACTTACCTGCATCTGAAGCTCCGGCTTCCGCTGCTTCCGGCTCTTGACGTGGCGCGCATGTGACATCACGTCATTAGCATATACCGGGTGCCGGCACCTAGTATATGCTAATGCGCGCCACGTCAAGACGCCGGAAGGAGCGGTGGCCGGAGCAGGAGCTTCAGATGCAGGTAAGTGAGGGGTAGAATGGGGGGGGGGGGGTTAGAATGAGGGGGGGGGGTAGAATGAGGAGGGGGGTTGAGGATTAGGAGGGGGGAGGGAAAGAGACACGAGGGGGGAGATAGACATGGGGGTAGAGAGACACGTGGGAGTAGAGAGACACGGGGGGGTGTTAGAGAGACACGGGGGGGTTAGAGAGACACGGGGGGGAGAGTGACTCGAGTATAAGCCAAGGGGGGCCTTTTTAGCCTTAAAAAAAGGGCTGAAAAACTGGGCTTATACTCGAGTATATACAGTACATTTTATTACAATTCATTGTGATTGAAACATTCGAGTAAAAGTGTTAAATGATTGAGATTTAGAAGTTCCTTGAAAATATACTACCCTTCATTAACTAAGTTTTATTAATGAACTCAGTTGGTGTAATAGTTATAATAACCCTGGCTTTAACATTTAAAAGCTTTCCATATTGTTATCTAACCAACTTGGCATGCTCTACCTCCTTATCCACTGTGGAAAAAAATACTTCAGATAAAGTAATTATTGGTGAGAGAGGACCTTTACATGTAATTTATGTTACAATAACTAACTTGCAACCCTCATTATTAAATACTTTCAATTCAAATGTTAATAACTTCCAGTAGCAGTTATATTCTTGTGTACTTTTCAGATCTGCAGTAACAGAGATCTTTGCTATGACCTTTAAATACCCCATTTCCTATGTTTTCAGTGCACATTTTTTTTATAGCAAACTGGGATAAATATTAACCCCCAACTGGAGATATTTATGTTTTAAACCAGCTTAACTAATTAGCACCACTTATATACTTTTTGATAAATATAACCCTAACAATATCATCAAGTTATCCCATTAAAGAGACATAAGTAAAGTTAAAAAAGTGCAGCGAATAACTATTTTTGTGTTTTCTATGTATCTTATTTATTGAACAGGATAAAGTCAGTTATTACAGCTAATGTAATGTACTTTTTATTAATTTATCTGTAGGACTAACGAGGACAAAAAAAAACAAATTGTAGGTTAATAGCAATAACTTTCCTTTTATTGTTCTTTGACACAAATAGATATTTATTTCTCTTTTTAAATTCACACAGTAAATATATATCTTGTTCCAAAGCATGTTGGTAGGCAAGAGTAGCAAACAGAATATGATCTACATAATTAAAAACATATATATCCAAATCACTTTTGTATTTCAAGAGCCAAAATTCCATCATGGCAAAACACAGCAGATAAGTCCTTAGACTGGATTCCATCGGGTAACTGGTACATTCTGGTGAAGCTCCGTGAAGCAAAGCCATGCTCGTCCATTCTGCACCCATGCTCGCCTTTGATTATGAGCCATCCTTCAAACACCTGAATAATGATATCTTCAGGGCGGAATTGGACCACGTCCAGCAAGATTTTAAAGCTGACGTCATCCTTCTCATTATCGTCCAATTGTCCTCCTTTTCCGCCTTCTTTGAGTTGCTTTTCAAGGCTACAGCACTGAGGACCTGGCAGTGCAAATAACGAGTTTTCCAACACACAGTCATCCAGATCTCTTGAGGAAAACCTGTCCTGATAGCGAACTGGAGTTTCCACCCAGTGACGAATAGTGACTCCTTCCATGGCCAGGAGCACAGCAATGGGTCTGTGTGCTTCTGCCCTCTCTGACTTTCTGAAGCTATAAAGCTCAAAGCTCTCTGGCTAGATTATGAAAAGGCTATTTTCGTACTGGTTAAGCTTTATAAGGTCCGATGCCCAAACCCTAGGATTATCATTGATTGTAAATCATATATGGAAACTCTTTTTTTAGTGCTGGATTTGTTGATGTCTGGCACAGTTTATGACTCACAGTTTAGTCTACTCTATTAATAAAAACTGTTTTGCCATACCACTGTAATCTCCTTCCATTGCTCCAAGATAATGGCTATATAAGAAGGGCATTTAAAGGGCAGACATGGCAGGGCAAGTGGTTGTTATCTGCTGTCAAGTTTGTGTTTCTATATATAGATAATCCAGGAATGTTTACATAGAATTTCACAAGGAATTATTTTATAAATGTTTTATACTCCATTTAATAATAAATGTTTCTTTAAAATGTGATGTAGATTATTTAATACACACCAATAAAACATACAGAGTTAATTAGACAGGCTCCTTATATATGAGATTTATGGGTACGTACTGACAACTATGAATTAACTTTTTTGTTTTTAAAACATTTTATGATGTCTTTTACAAAAAATGTAAATGTTTGTTTTTTACAATAAAAATGAATGAAACAAAAAAGCAATTAGTGAGTAAAAAGAAATACATTATGATTTATTCATTAACATGTCATGGTTTATTTTATTCTCTCTACCTCCATTTTCATTCTCCTGTTTCTTTCCCCTCTTCACTTTTTTTCTCTACCCAGGGATCCAAGCTAGTCAGTATCCCAGCTGTTTGGTAAACAAATCTGTGAACTATATTGACTGTACTGTGATCATGCAGAGGGAGTCCAATTATCTCAGAAGTCCAACATCAGAAGCCATGGCACATCAGGACCAACATAAATGCCTAAATGCACATGTAGACTGTTAGGTTGTGCTGCACCAACTGAAGTGCGATCATCAGGAACAGGTGTCTGGTATTAAAGTCATTGTTACATGCAGAAGGTTGGGGGGGGGGGGGTGGCAAACAGTATGGTTGATAACTTAACAGGAGGGCAATGCAGGAGGTGGCCCAGAATGATCAGGATAACAGGTAGAAGTCAATACTAGGAATCCACATTATAAGTCATCCCAGGAACATAGATCCTTGCTTGGGCATGGCACGAAGACTGATGGTTTTCTGGTTTCTGATGGTTTCTGATTTCTGATTCAGTTAAGGTTATTGCTAGAATGGACAAAGATAGCAAGTTTGGCTTATAATTTATTAGGTATCAGGGCAATTGTCATCTGTAGAAACGTGAGTCAGCAATTGGTGCTAAATTTGCACCATAATATGCAATGCTGTTTGTAGGTTGGTGGGAGTTGTCCCATATATCTGGAGCTGGCTATTCTTTTTGATCTAATATTTTGCATTATTATCATTTTATTGATGAGTTGTTTATCATCCTGGTAGGTCCTAATTATGATATTGATATTGATACATTTTTAAGTTATTTGAATCATAATGATTGTAATTTGCAATTCACAGCTAATCATCATAGAAATAATATACAATATTTGGATGTTGATAAAATTCTATTTATAGAAAGGAAATTTCAGGGAACAGGATTTTACATGCTACAAATTGTCAAACCAGACACCTTTAGTATGGTACAGTGCCTTGCAAAAGTATTCACACCCCTCCTTTGACTTTTTACCTATTTTGTTACATTGCAGCCTTAAGTTCAATGTTTTGTTAATCTGAATTGTATGTCATGGATCAGAACACAATAGCCTAAGTTGGTGAAGTGAAATGAGAAAAATATATACATAAAACTATTTTTTAGAATAGATAACAGAAAATTGGCATGTGCGTATGTATTCACCCCCTTTGTTATGAAGCCCATAAAAACCTCTGGTGCAACCAATTACCTCCAGAAGTCACATAATTAGCGAAATGATGTCCACCTGTGTGCAATCTGAGTGTCACATGATTACACACCTTTTTTGAAAGGCCCTAGAGGCTGCAACACCTAAGCAAGAGACACCACTAACCAAACACTGCCATGAAGACCAGGGAACTCTCCAAACAAGTAAGGGACAATGTTGTTGAGAAGTACAAGTCAGGGTTAGGTTATAAAAAAATATCCAAATCTTTGATGATCCCTAGGAACACCATCAAATCTATCATAACCAAATGGAAAGACCATGGCACAACAGCAAACCCTACCAAGACACGGCCGCCCACCAAAACTCAAGGAACGGGCAAGGAGGGCATTAATCAGAAAGGCAGCACAGAGGCCTAAGTTAACCCTGGAGGAGCTGCAGAGTTCCACAGCAGAGACTGGAGTACCTGTACATGGGACCACAATAAGCCATACACTCCATAGAGTTGGGCTTTATGGCAGAGTGTCCAGAAGAAAGCCATTACTTTCAGCAATGGGAGACTCCAAAAATGTATGGAGGAAGGTGCTCTGGTCTGATGAGACTAAAATTGAACTTTTCGGCCATCAAAGAAACGATATGTCTAGCGTAACCCCAACACATCACATCACCCAAAGAACACCATCCCCACAGTGAAACATGGTGGTGGCAGCATCATCCTGTGGGGATGTTTTTCAGCAACTGGGACTGGGAATCTGGTCAGAGTTGAGGGACAAATGGATGGTGCTAAATACAAGGATGAGAGTTTTCAGTCTTGTAGAGTGCTTTGGGAAAAACACTTTCTACAAAGATTCTAAGCTCAAAACAGGGCCCTCCATTTTTTGCAGTTTGTTAAAATGTATATTTTTCCTTGTTCATTTCCTCTGTATAGCGCTACGGAATATGTTGGCGCGTTACAAATAAAAAAAAAGTAATAATAATTCTTGAGCAAAACCTGTACCACTCTGTGTGTGATTTGAGGCTAGGACGGAGAATCACCTACCAGCGTGACAATGACCCCAAACACACTGCTAAAGCAACACTTGAGTGATTTAAGGGGATTGCTGTTCACAAGCACAAACCATCCAACTTGAAGGAGCTGGAGCAGTTTTGCAAGGAGGAATGGGCAAAAATCTATATGTAAGCTCATAGAGACTTATCCAAAGAGACTTGGAGCTGTGATTGCCGTAAAAGGTGGCACTACAAAGTACATAATTTATTTTAAATTATTAGTTGTTTCGTATAACTTTTTCCTGTACACATATACATGTAACATTTCCTAATATTAATAGAAAATATTGGAAACTTAATTAGATAATCATCTCAAACATTAACATAAGCTATGATCAAAATGTAATATATATATATATATATATATATATATATATATATATATATATATATATATATATATACACATACACAGTAAATCTCAAAGATTGCAAAGACTGTCATTAACCCACCATTAATACACGAAGAGAGGGAGATTGAAAATGTAAATGAAAATGTAGATGTCAGTTATGACTTAAAGTGATGCAGAGGAGGTTCCAAATTGGAACAATTTAAAACTATAAACAACTAGCGAATTGCCCATCAAAAAATAACGTCATAAAATTGTAAGACAGGTAATGCTGTTTGACACACAATGTAATGCTTTTGGTCCTCTGGGTACCTTCGGTGCTTCTTGCGAGCCTCGCGCTGAGCGCCCTTTGGCGCTCCTTGCGAGCCTCTCCCCTTGTGTATGTAACGGAACCCATCACTGTTTTACCCTGTGTTATGGTTATTTAATTATTATGGTTAAAATATGATCACATTGCTATACTGTAGATATGTTGGTTTATGCTCTGCAGGATATTAGCTCAGACTATTGCAGACACCTAGCATAATACATAATCCTATGAGGGTCTCCTAGAGGCAGGAGAGCCCTATTGTGTAAAGTGTTCACATTGTGAAAGATTGAACAAAGAGAAGCATTATCTTATCAATGTCTGTTATTGTATCAAAGTAGCCGGCTAGTCCCTGGGAGGTGTGACCCCCACCTATTGTTCTCTCTATGTGTACTGTGTGGCCAGGTATGGGCATGTGTATTGCCTGTGGCCAAAGAGATGTATATATATTTGTGTAAGAAAATAAAGAGACAGTATTCTTTGACTCCCAAGAAAGTGTCGACCAATATGGGTGATCTGGGCTTCTGAGACTGCGCAGTGCTTCTATATGGATATTTAATGCTGAACCTGACTTTCCCTCTGGAACTCTTGGATGGGATTATACCAACTTCACTTTTATACAGCAGCTTGCCAGGGAAAAGGACGTCTCCAACGGCTGGTACCCTCTCACTACCGGGGTAGCCGTTACATTGGTTGGCAGCGGTGGGATGGTCCTTTTCATCCCCAACTCAAGTGCTGAATGGAATCCCAGTACGCTAAACTGAAAAGACCCACACTAAAGGATCTCTTGGAAACCAGAGGAAGGAGTGCCAACAACCGACCACGGAAAGAGCTGATAGCTGACCTACTGGAGCTGGACAAGATGGATCGATCCATGGAGGTCGTGGACCAACCTACCCCTGTCAGCGAGGAGGAGGAAATTACAAACCTGGTTCAGCAGAGATTATCCATGTACCCAGCAACATCCGTGGAGCTAATAGATCAGCTGTTCCGGGAAGCGAGAACAGAGATACAAAATAGGAGGGGGCACGAACTTGATCTGGCAAGAGCTAGACAACCCCTGGCACATACAGTTCATACTCCACCACCCGCTGCTACAGGGCAGAAAATACCCTTCACGGCCTTCAAAGCGTTTGTGGAAAGTGAGGAAGAAATTGATGGATATTTGGCTGACTTCAAGAGGCAGTGCTCACTACACCAAATACCACCAGACCAATGGGTCACTATTTTGGCTGGCAAGCTATCAGGAAAAGCAAATGAGGCTTTTCGGGCGCTTACTGAGGAAGATATTGCGCAGTATCGCCGGGTGAAGGCTGCACTGCTCACCAGATATGCCGTCACCCCGGAAACATATCGCCGCCGCTTCAGGGAGTCTAAAAAGACGGCTGCAGACTCCCACATGGAATGGGCCAGCAAGATACAAAGGGTGACATCACATTGGGTGCGAGGGTGCAATGCCAACACAGGAGAGGAAGTACTACAGCTATTCCTGATGGAACATTTCTTCCAAGATCTGGCGGCAGACATACAGGATTGGGTGAGAGATCGTCGCCCTGCTAACTTAATCAAGGCAGCACGGCTAGCGGACGAATACGCAGAGTCCAGAAAGGTGAGCCAAGGGTCCACACGACCAACCTCTAGAGCAGAGCCACGCACCTCAATGCCCGCTGCACGCACAGAATTTCGGGCCCCAGTACCCCCAGGACCGCCACGGCCTCAGGGGTCTAACCACCAACCCCGGGATTCTTACAAAATGACGTGCCATCGCTGCGGCAACCCGGGGCATATTACTCGTTATTGCCCCTTGGGATCAGCCAATAACAACTGGAGGCGCCCAACCAATAACCCAGAGATCCCTTAATCACGTACCTCTGCTGCTCACTGCCTGGAAACCGAAGGGAGCCCTGAGGAGTGTTTGGGCATCCTGTACGAGGCAAACCCCATACAAGCTGCATCCCCAGATAACCGCCAGCATCACCGCCAGGAGGTGCGTGTAAATGGACAGGTAGCACAAGGCCTAAGGGACACTGGCGCTACCATCACGTTGGTGCAGAAACATCTTGTGGAACCAGAACATGTATCTAATCGTACCGTTGCTGTTCGTGTCGCAGGGGGGGCTGTTTTTCGCTTACCCACTGCCCGGGTACACTTGGATTGGGGAGTCAGGGCGGGAAAGACCACAGTCGGGATCATGGACAATTTATCTGCTGAGGTCGTGCTGGGCAACGATATTGGCCCTCTTGCCTCAGCCTTTTTACCCACGACTGCTGCTGCTTGTCCCGTGACCACCCGCTCACAGACCCGTACCGAGGACGTTCCTACAACAGGTCGGGAGACCCAGGTAAGCCACAAGCAGCCACTTAGCACTACCGCCACAGAGAGACCCATAGCGTGGGACACCCCCGAAGAGCTTGTGAGGGAAACTAGACAGGACCCCACCCTCCAAAAGTACCGAGCATTAGCCGACGATAGAGGGGATGAGCGGGAACGTTTTATATGGAAAGGGGTTTCTATGGGACAGAGATTGTGGCCCACCTTTTGGACACTGGGATCCTGGACTGTTGGGATGGGATCCTGGATTTTTTTGGGTGGGTGTACAGGGGGAGAACAGTGGGCCCTGTACAATAGGGGCCCGACCACGAGCTGGGGGAGGAATGTACTCTGCAACTTGGGACGGTTTTGCTAAAGGACTTCAGTTCATTTGGAAGGCTGATGCTTTTCTGCTTCATTATTTAATTGTCTGAAACCAGTTTGTAAAATGTATTTTCCCTCTCCTTGAAATGTTTATTGCTGAGAATGCTGTATGAAGTGTGCGTTTATTTTGTTCTTGAAATGTGAGGAAATGTGAATTGCAGTACTGCTGATGGGTTGTCAAACTGTAGAAGTGACCAACAAATCGTTTTGTCCGGACATCCCCAGGCCGATCCGTTGGGATCAGACCGTGTATGCCGGCTTATGGTCACGGGGGAGGTGTGTAACGGAACCCATCACTGTTTTACCCTGTGTTATGGTTATTTAATTATTATGGTTAAAATATGATCACATTGCTATACTGTAGATATGTTGGTTTATGCTCTGCAGGATATTAGCTCAGACTATTGCAGACACCTAGCATAATACATAATCCTATTAGGGTCTCCTAGAGGCAGGAGATCCCTATTGTGTAAAGTGTTCACATTGTGAAAGATGGAACAAAGAGAAGCATTATCTTATCAATGTCTGTTATTGTATCAAAGTAGCCGGCTAATCCCTGGGAGGTGTGACCCCACCTATTGTTCTCTTTATGTGTATTGTGTGGCCAAATATGGGCATGTGTATTGCCTGTGGGAAGAGATGTGTATAAATATTTCTGCACAACAAAATAAAGTCAGTATTCTTTGACTCCCAAGAAAGTGTCGTCCAATATGGGTGGTCTGGGCTTCTGAGACTGCGCAGTGCTTCTATATGGATATTTAATGCTGAACCTGACTTTCCCTCTGAAACTCTTGGATGGGATTATAACAACTTCACTTTTACAAAGCAGCTTGCCAGGGAAAAGGACGTCTCCAACGGCTGGTACCCTCTCACTACCGGGGTAGCCGTTACAGTGTACTTTTTAAATTCTTGTGTAACCTCAGTCCAACCTCAGACGCTTAGGCAATTTTCGAGTGGCGAAACTCTGCAAATTCTGTTTAAATTTGCGTGCAACCTCACTCCCAGGTGTCCTGGCTGTCCCTCCGTGCTTGGTGTGATGTTTATTTTTTTATTTTATTTTTTTTAATTATTTTTTGGGGGGGATGTCCCGCGGGTTGTATTTTGTTTTCTAAGTCCTGCTTTCCTTTGCAAAGTGTGTTACAGGCTATAATTTTTCCACGCAATTTTTTCAAACTGCTACGGATGTCGCATTGTGAATTGTATAATTGAGATTTCTGTTGATCTGTAGTCCATACGGCGCTCATCTCCACCAGCGGAGTGTTCGCTCACTGCCTAAGTCGCGTGGAGTCGTAGGGATGAGCGCGGTTGCGAGGGAAGCAGTTGCGGCGGGCTCACTGTGCAAGCCCGCAGTTTTAACATTGCGTTACCAACGACTTTTGGCAAGCCCGTGCTGCTGAGAACTATATATGTGATAACAAGTGCATTTGCAACTAGTGCATTTACTTATTGTAAACGTTCAATGAAATCTGCAATTTTTAGAAGTAAGTCTTTCTGATCCTCCCAGTCATATTTCTTGTTAAAGGGAGATTATTATCAACCATTTAAAATTATTATCTTCAGTGAATACTATGTACAAAACAAATGACTGAGCATGCTCAGAACCAATGTAGATAAATATATAGATAGAGTATTTATAGAGTAAATTTAAGGGGAATTAAGGGGCCGAAGGTCCTGTTTCGGACCCAGGCTCATGTATTGACTAAGACATCCCTAATAGTAAGGTCTTAATAGTATTGTTGTGACAGCACGTAATATAAGAAATGTGGTTTGTAAAAGAGTGTATATAATAATTTGAGGGTCTAAACATGCCATATCTATAGTGATGTACTGACATTAATGTGAAGGTAAAAGTAATGAAAACAATAGTAAGGTAGTGTGCCAACCCACTGAGAAAACCTTGTTTGGGGCTATTTTTATTGCTGCTGGGTCTTTTAATACATACTGTAGTTTATGGGCTAACCACTGTCTTTGGTTTTGCAGCCCAATAACTTCAAGGAAATTAAGTATTAGGAGCCTGATAAATGGTGTAAAAATGTTAATTTATCAGGTTCCCATCAAATGTCCTTTTGTTTGAAATTATTGGTGTTAAGCACGAGGGGAGCTATATAGAAGTCAACAATTGTTGTACAGTAACTGACAAGCTTTGCTTTCTTGTGTAGGACAGGTTTTGTGTACCAAAAGTGGTTTTATTTTTGAATTTGTTTATTAAACACAGTCCAAGAATATTAGTGTGATCAGTTACATGAAATATTGTGTAATTCATTAACAGTTCTTGGCCTAGTTTTATAATAAGCCACATTAAGCTTCCTTCTGATAGTCACAGACTTTATTACCCATTTAACTTTGTCTACATAAAGCTGTTCGTCGGGAAGTGGTAGGTTTACCCACATAAGGCTAATGTCAATCGCATAGCAAACCACTTCCTATTACTGCACCTTTTATCTTTCAAGCCTTTTAAGATTGATTTGTACAAGCAACACGTCTAATTAGAGCTTCAAATTAGAAAAGATTGATTGTTCCTACAATGAGTAACGTTAAATCTCTAATTAAAGAGTTTGAAATTCATATTTTATTTGTCTCTGTATATATATTTCATTATAGCTTTTAAATGGATTAAACTATAAATGGATGTCAATATGAAACATCTGGCTTGAGCATGAAGCTATTATACCTAAAATAGTAACAAAAGTGTGTTTATATTTGAGCTGTTTTAAAGGGGTGTTCATCTACACTACATGAAGATGCTCCTGAATGTCGGAGGGGATGGGATTATCATGGATGTGTGCTATTAACAGGTACCTAGTCTAGTAAGTGCATGCATATTAACAAAGCATATACTCTCTACCACAGTAACTTTGGGGCAGTTGTATAAATAACAAGTTTAATTAGTTTAATTAATTAGAGTTTCAAAGTGTCAAAGCCTGAATATTCTAATAGACTCTCGAAAATTACTAGAACAACCATTTCTGTTGCTGCAAAGGAGATTTAAAAGGCATCAAACAACGCCATTTTGTTTCTATAGCCTACAATGGGAATCATTGTACTCTACATAGGTTTGAATATATAATCATTGAAAAAGTCCTAAATGTGGGCAAAAGGCGTTTAATCTAATTCATGTATGGAACTCAAGTGTATTTTAGTTTATTTATTATTTTATGATTTATGTAAGTTTTATTTATTTATTTGCATGTATTTTGCTCTGTTGCTATACTTGGCTAATGCCAATTGTAATTGGGAGCATGATACTTATGTGCTTACCTAGTTATTGATATTTACAATAAAGTTACTGATTCTATTTTATCCCCATGAAGTGCATATGTATTTCCTTTTCTCTGTATTACTACTATACTGCTAGAACTTTAGGTATTCTAGACAGTGCTGACGAACATGCAGAACAGGCAAATATACTGTATAACTTTAAGCACTGATATATGGGTAACAGAGCCCTCTAGAAATAATATTGCTGCACATTGGTATTGATCACAGAAATCCACAAGAAACTGGTCTCACCACAGCGATAAGGTGGAGGACAGGAGCATCCTGAACCCTGACGGTGGACATGCATCCAGGATACCTAAGGTTTGACCCACCCCCACACATATACATACCTCATACTACTCAGGTGATCATATATGAGTGTGATACCATCCACTACATTTTCACTGAAATACATGTGTATTGTTAACAGGTGTATGTACACCTGGTCCCACTTGTCGCTCCCCTTCCTACTATTTTGCATATATATATATGTCATGACTGATTTTGGGACTCCCCTGAAGCCCACAAGTAATCCTGTTATCTGTGACTCTTACATATCTCATTGCTAACATCAAGGTTATCAAAATGAACATTCAATGTTATGTTAACAGTGACTAATGTGAATATATTGTTGCTTGTTTAATTTGTTCATTTATTTCTATCATTGTTGTTTGAAATATGTTGGATGGTTCCCTCCCCCAATAATACATATAAGCAAAAAATAAAACCACATAGAGAAATGTGCCAGGCATCTGGCCTCTGACCTGAAGGTTGGAATGCCCTCTGCCTGGTGACAGGGTGTGGTGAAAGCCATTTTGTGTTTGATATATCAGTGACATGCAAGCAAGAAAAAAGTGCTACTCTGCTCTGAAGTACCGTATTTATCGGCATATAACACGCACCGGCGTATAACACGCACCTCATTTTAAGAAGGAAATTTCAGGGAATTTTTTTTTTCAAATAAAGAACTTTGAAGCAAAATCCCCAACCTCAACCTCCCTTTTCATCCTCCCTCCTCAACCCCCTCCTCAAACCCCCCATCCTCAACCATCGGCACCCGGTATATGCTAATGACGTGGCGCGCATGTGATGTCACATGCGCGCCGGGTCAAGGAGCGGAGCGGAGGCCGGAGCAGAAGCAGGTAAGTGAGGGGGAGGTATTTAGGGGGGATTAGGTTGAGGAGGGGGGTTTAGGTTGAGGGGGAGTTAGAATGAGGAGTGGGGTTAGAATGCGGAGGGGCGTTTAGAATGATGAGGGAGGTTGAGGATGAGGAGGGGGGAGGGAATATCGGCGTATAACACGCACCTATCATTTGCTCGCTATTTTCAGGGAGAAAAAGTGCGTGTTATACGCCAATAAATATCGTAGTCATGGTGTGTCATGTCTCTGCTTCTGTCTCTGCTTCTGAATGAATGATGGTCTGATCTGAATGGCTGGGTGCTGAGATGAATATTAAGTCAGATTGCTCCTATAAGCTGCAGTACGAGAATTATTGGTATAGTGAGCCCCTCGCCTCTGGGTCGTGACAGGTGCCCCTTTTAAGAAGTTGCACACAAAGATGCATTTCCATCAATATTTGTTTAAAGAGAAACCACAGTAAAAGTGGGACAAGTACTTATACTCTTGACAGAAGTCTCCTGGAGTTACTTACAATATATCCATGTATTGGAGGAAATAGACAGACTTTAGCTTTATAAGCCTGGAAACGTAATTTGAAGTTGGAGTTTTGTGGCCTAGCGTGTTTTGAATATATATATACATATATATATTTTATATATTTTGTTGAACATATTCCCTCTATATTGGTTACACACATGCAATGGCATAGATCCTTGTATGAGCAATTATTCTTATTCAACAGTCATCAAGCGTGTTCTATGCTTAATACTGGTTTTATACCTCAATTGTGTGCATTTCTAATACTGTAATCCACTCCAGTATCTTTGCCAAGATAGCCCTATAGATAAGCATGACCAGAGACATAGCAATAGTTGTGCCTGTCATGCTGTAGCCCATAAGGTCACAGAGAGTTGGACACGACTATATACATCTATATTACATTATCTCTAGTACAGCCCTCACATTTTTTTCGAAATATTTTATGATATCTTTTCATGTGACAACACTGAAGAAATGACTCTCTGCTACAATGTAAGTAGTAAGTGTTCAGCCTGTATAACAGTTTAAATTTGCAGTCCCCTTAAAATAACTCAACACACAGCCATTAATGTCTAAACCGTTGGCAACAAAAGTGAGTACACCCCTAAGTGGAAATGTCCAAATTGGGCCCAAAGTGACAATATTGTGTGTGGCCACCATTATTTTCCAGTACCGGCAGCACTTATGCAGGCCCAGACCAAACATATATACACATATGTCTATATATGTTTTCTATAATATGTTGTGTTGATTCCCCCTATATGCATTTACCTGCTGATGTCAGATGCTGCCTCCACTCTCTCTGAATCACTGTTTACGTTTAAACTGAGGGTTTCAGCTCAAATGAAGGTATTCTTACTCTTTGTGCCTTATCTGTTTATCTGTAATTTAGGGATTATTTCAGCTACCTTTCCTCAGTATAGATGTGTACTTTTGGTGGTGGGAGTGTCATGGTCTGGGCCTGCATGAGTGCTGCCGGCACTGGGGAGCTACTATTCACGATGGTCAAATGGATAAACTGAGGGGGATTTGTCCCCCCCCCCCCACCCCCTGGTTCTTACACCCCTGGGTAGAACATAACAGTAAACATCTTTCATCTATCTCTATTCTACAGTATTTGTTTGTAAGTTTTAGATAAAAATGGTTGATTAAATTAATAAAATAAGAGCCACCGTGTCTAGTAAGGGAAGTGCAGTTAGGAATAAATGAGTGTGGCGATGAGACATTTTTAGGTAGCAAGGGATGGTTCATGTGATTTAGATCTCCTCCTGCAGAGTTTAAAGCCTTGTAGAAGAAGGTAATTATTCTCCTGATCTCATTTTAATCCCATTATCAAAAAAGATGCACGCAAGCAGTACAGTGGCACTTAGAAAAACATTCAGTAAATGTCCATTTTCAAAACCTTTCTTTTTTTAATTGAATTCAATTTAACCTAATTATTTTGTGCTGTATTATATTAATGATTTATATTCATAAAGTATTGTTTTTACACTCATATTGCTAATTTCAAAGCTTTAAATATAATAATAGTAAACTATGTCAGTATTGGAGGCATCTGAATCATAACTCAATAATTTACCTATTTATTTACATTATATTATTCTGTTCATTTTACACAATTTTTTTTGCAACAGTTCTCACTCTTAATACACCAGCACACTGTACATTGTTGGAGCTTTAGAGGGGCCCTTTAAAAGCAAAGCATACACTAGTTGACTTCATTTTGTAGCCATAGGGATTTGGACACTCCAATGACCTCTGATTTTCATTGAATCAGTTCAGGATTAAAGGTCCAGGTTTTAGAATTATGTTTGCACATGGCTTGCAGCTCCGGCTACACTGCTCCCTGTTAATAATGTGTGTGTCAGAGAATGGTTTCCACCTCAGCCACAAAACTTCATTCAGGAAGTGAAGAGATCTAAAGTTTATAAATACTGATGGATCATTGAAAAATAGTAAGTGTTTAAAAATGCACAGTAATTTGTTTTTCTTATCATGCATTCATTAATTATTCTTTAGAGACCCTTTTATGAGACCACGAAAGTATCACTTTAATAAAAACATGAGCTTCTGGCTTTGTATAGGTTTGTCTCTGTTTAACACTAAGGAATGATGCCCTGACCTTATTATGTACAGTATAGCTTAGAGGAGAGAAAAACAAGGAGAATTATGATGGATACTTTGAAATATATGAAAGGATTTAATTAGGTTCAGCAGGTAAATATCTTCCAGAAAAAGAAGAATACAATGGAACGTTGAAGCTTTACTATTTTACGGAAAGTGTAGTAGATAAATGGAACAGCTTCCAAGTGGATTTGTTAGAGTGCAACATAGTTATGGGATTCCTGAAGTGTACTGATGCCATGCTTTTTATATAGACAGAATGAGCAGACTAGATGGGCCTTATGGGTGTTATTTGCTGTCAAATATGTGTTTCTGTATTTAATAATTAAACTTCCTACAATTAACACTGAAGAAAATGTAAAAATATAAAAGATATGTAACTTATAGACAAAACAAAATGAGTTTGTCTCATTGTCAACATGGATAGAAATTCATTAGAATTGGCACAAAGAATGGGAAGCGTAAGTAAAGTTAAAGTGACACATATTTGTTACATATCTAAAAAAAAATAGCTTTTTTATTACTTACCCGTATTTATCGGCGTATAACACGGCGTATAACACGCACCGGCGTATAACACGCACCTCATTTTAAGAAGGAAATTTCAGGAAAAAAACTTAAATTTCAAATAAAGAACTTTGAAGCAAAATAAGGGTAGCTCAGAACTTTTTTTTATTAATATTATTAACACTTATAAGGTAAATAACATAAAATGACAGTAAAAGCAACTGTTTTAACAAAGAAACTTGGATATTATATGTTTTTACAAAAGTTTACTCAGAAATGGCTGCTCCTCCTCAATCCCCTCCTCAACCCTCCCATCCTCAAACTCCCTCCTCATCCTCAACCCCCCCATCCTCAACCCCCTCCTCAACCTCAATCCCCTCCTCATCCTCAACCTCCCTCCTCATCCTCAACCCCCTCCTCAACCTCCCTCCTCAACCTCCCTCCTCAACCCCCCTCCTCAACCTAAATCCCCTTCCTCAACCTAAACCCCCCTAAATACCTCCCCCTCTCCCTTTCCCATCACTTACCTGCTGCTGCTCCGGCCTCCGCTCCTTCTTGACCTGGCGCGCATGTGGCGTCACATGCGCGCCAAGCCATTAGCATATACCGGGTGCCGGCACCCGATATATGATAATGACGTGGCGCGCATGTGACGTCACAAGCGCGCCGGGTCAAGAAGGAGAGTAGGCCAGAGCAAAAGCAGGTAAGTGAGGGGAAAGGGAGAGGGGGAGGTATTTAGGGGGTTTAGAATGAGGAGGGGGGGTTGAGGATGAGGAGGGGGAGGGAAAGAGACACAGTCCTTAACATTATATTGGCTTATAACACGCACACAACATTTGCCCCCTATTTTCAGGGAGAAAAAGTGCGTGTTATACGCCGATAAATACGGTATATACATGTATATTTTATTGTTATTGTTATTTTATTGTTACATCTTTACATTGTACAAACTCTTCCAGCCTGGCATCACAGGCAACCTGAGATGTGTGACACCAAGACTGGACTTGGGTTAAAGGGTTAGGAATAGTACTATACAATGGTTAACGTGAGGAATAGGGTTGGGATTTGGATTAGGGTCAGGGCTTGGATTAGGATTAAAATAGTGCACAGAACACAGGGGCAGAACGATTGTGCTAAAATGTGCATCTCAAATATAATTCCCAATAATTCATCAGATCCAAAAAAAGTATGAAGACACTATTCAAACACTAATTCTTTTAAGATCTGATATTGCATCTTGTTCTGTTGTGTGGGCTATTCTGATGGGGAAGAAGAAAGCATTGTGATTTGTCAGAATGTACCAATATATTAATATTTAAACACTTTTCTAGTTACACAATAATGTGAAAGGAATTTATATAGTTATATATATACACTGCCATCTAGTGGAAAAAGCTAGCAATGTTGTTAAGGGGTTTCAGTCACAGAAAGCCTCTCTATACAATGCCAGAGATTAGTGGGGGGATAATCCAATAGGAATAATTTATAATTTGACTAAATGAAAATATAATTTTTATACAATTTTTCAGCCTGAAAGTTTTGACACAATGCTTTGATTAATGTGGAAGTGAAGACTCCAGTAGATTCTTCTCATACTAAAAAAAGAGGTTTTGCAGCATGAGACAGCCTTTAGCCTATTAATTATTAGATGCAATTGTTCTTAGCAAAGAGAAACATTTTTACTTTCTTATCAATATCAGGAAGAAATAGTGGATGGAGAAAAAAGATTCAGATGATAATTTAGTAAATTGAATTTCTTTGTGTAGACCTTTTCAATATAGCTGAATGGAAATATTCAGCCTCATGTCGCAATGTAGCCCGCAACGTAGATCTTAGGCTGTTTTGCTATTAAATTAGCTCCATAACGCAGCCCACAGATGACTTGCGGGTTAAGACGCTGCAGGGCCGAAAACAGCCTATGGGTTGAGCAACGTTGAACTTCGCACCAGTAAATCCTTTAATCTGTCAAGTACGTAACCGCTACTCGTTCAATTGATCACGCAAATGGTGGCCAAAGCCCAACGTGTGCTCCAGAGGACCTGCAAGGGGAGTAAAGTCCAATACCTAGCACTTGTACTGCGAATAAAAACATTTTATTAACAGTGAAAGTGATGTTAGGTCTTAGAATTAATAGCACAATATTCTCAAGCTCGCAAATCGGCTTCATTTCATGTATATTTTTTGTGTTATATCGATCCTGGGAATCAATGTGTTAATACTGTAACTCGCATGTGATAGAATATCATGTTTGCGGCTTTATTAATATTGTATTGTGACTGTAATGTGGGTTCACTCGTATGTCGTAATTGAACTCCATAAGACTTTGAAATCGATCTTCCATTTTCTTGTGACGCAATGCTGACGCTATCTGTTTCCATTGGCTCCATCAGACCCGTAACTATGGGCTTGCTTAATTGATTACGTTCTAGCCCGCAAAACTGCCGGCTGACAGATGGTTTACGGTTTTGCATCTACAGCTCGTAGCTCGCAGCCCTTCTAATTTAATAGCACCGTAACTCCAAATGCCAAATTTCAAGCATGCAACCTTTACGGGCTTCCAGTTGGGGTTAGTGGCTTGGAATTTAATTTGAGCCATTATCTGTACCCAAGATTACCTTCCAGGTATCTGCCCCACTAAAGAATAATTGTATATAACAGTTAATAAATTACAATTTTGTACTTATTTTTCTTTTACTTTTCAAACTTTTCCCCCACTATATGGTCCTTTAGACACTGAACTCAATATGGATGTCATCAGTTCCTACTAGAAAGATGTAATTAACAGGTTAAAAAGTAACCTGCAGTTGTAGGTGGGGCTGGAACTACCCCTCACCCTATAAATATTCCCTACCCTAATCTAACACCCAGCTGGCGTCGATCTACGGTCATGCCTCTATGCTGTTCATGCTACATCTGCCTCCTGGGGAGACCTATTCCTTATTCCAACTCCCAACCCCATGCTTGCCTTTTACTCTTCATCTCTGTTGATTACAATCTACTTCACTGTTGCTCCTGGCAGCTTCCCACTCCTCCTCCTGCTGCTATTTGCAGCCTTACACTCAGCTCTCCTGCTGCTTTTGGCAATCTCACACTCATCTCCTCCCGCTGCTGCTCCTGGCAGCCCCTCACGCTCATCTCCTCCCGGTGCTGCTACTGGCAGCCCCTCACACTCATCTCCTCCCGCTGCTGCTACTGGCAGCCCCTCACACTCATCTCTTCCCACTGCTGCTCCTGGCAGCCCCTCACGCTCTGCTCCTCTGGCTGCTGCTCCTGGAAACCCCTAATGCTCTGCTCCCCCCGCTGCTGCTCCTGGCAGTCCCTCAACGCTCAGCTCCTCCCACTGCTGCTCCTGGCAGCCCCTCACGCTCAGCTCCTACGGCTACTGCTCCTGGCAGCCCCTCACGCTCCTCTCTCCTGGCAGCACCTCATGCTCCACTGCTGCTCCTGGCAGCCCCTCTCGCTCCACTGATACTCCTCCTTTTGCTCCTGGCGGACTCATGCTCCACTGCTCCACCTGATGCTCCTGGCAGCCTCTTTGATCCTCGCAATCCAGTCCTCCTGCCGCTGCTGGTGTCTCCTCATGCTCCACTGCTCCTCCTGCTGTTCCCGATGGCCTCACTGCCCCTCCTGCTGCTCCTGATGGCTCCTCATGCTTCGCTCCTTCCTGGAGGCTTCCTGCCGCTCCTCCTGGCAGCCTCAATGCTTCTCACACTCCGCTCCTCCTGCTTCTCCTGGCAGCATTCTTCTGCTCCCCCTGCTGCTACTGGCAACCTATTCCTGCTGCTCCTCGTGGCTCCTTGTGCTCTACTGCTGCTGGCAGTTCCTCGCACACTGCTGCTTCTGGCTGCCTCACTGCTGCTCCTGGCAGCTACTCATGCTCCGCTCCTCCTGCTGTTTCTGGCAGCTCCTCATGCTCAGCTCCTCCTGCTGCTCATAGCAGCCTCGCTGCTCCTCCTGCTGCTCATGGCTGATGGCTCACACTCTGCTTCTCCTGCCACTCGTGGCAGGTCCTCGCGCTCGGCTTCTTCTGTCGCTCCTGGCAGCACCTCATGCTCCACTTCTCCTGCCGCTACTGGCAGCTCCTCTAGTTCCGCTCCTCCGGACGCTTCTGGTTGCTCCTCATGCTCCGCTCATCCAGCCGTTCCTGGCTGCTCCTCATGCTTCGCTTCTCCTTCTGATGCTCCTGGGGGGGCTCCTCACATTCCACTGCTCCTTCTGCTGCTCCTGGCGGTTCCTCACGTCCTGCCGGCCTTGCTGATGCATCTGTCGGCCTCCTGCAGCTCCTTCTGGAAGCCTCGCTGCTCCTCCCACTCCGTTCCTACTGCTGCTCCTAGTGGCTCCTTGCACTCCAATGCACCTTCTGCTGCTCCTTGCGGCCTCAAACTCCCATCTTCTGCTCATGGCAGCTCCTCACGCTCCGCTCCTGGCGGCTCCTCACGTTCCGCTCCTACTGCTGCTCCTGGCGGCTCCTTATGCTTTGGTCCTCCTGCTGCTCCTGGCAGCTCCTCATGCTCCGCTCCTCCTGCTGCTCCTGGCAGCTCCTCCTGCTCTGCTCCTCCTCCATTCTTCCTGTAGCTCCTAGCAGCTCCTCCCACTCCGCTCCTCCTGCAGCTCCTGGCAGCTCATCATGCTCCGCTCCTCCTGCTGCTCCTGGCAGCTCCTCACGCTCAGCTCCTCATGGCAGCCATGTTGCTCCTCCTGCGGCTCCTCAGACTCTGCTCCTCCTGCTGCTCCTGGTGACTCCTCACGCCCTGCTCCTCCGCCTGCTCCTGGCAGCTCCGCTCTCCTCTCCTCCTTCTGCCCCTGGTGGCTTAGCTCCTCCTGCTGCCCCTGGTGCTCCTATCGCTGCACTCCTCCTGCTGCCCCTGGCAGCTCCTCACGCTCCACTGCTGCTCCTGATGGCTCCTCACGTCCTGCTGGCCTCTGCTTCACTTCTCTTGGCTGTTCTTCATGCTTTATTCCTCCTGTCGCTCCTGGTGGCTCCTTACGCTCCACTCTAACTGCTGCTCCTCACGCTCCACTCCTTGTGGCTCCTGCATCTGACACTCCTGCCAGCCTCCTGCCACTCCTTCTGGCAGCCACGCTGCTTCTCACGCTCTGCTGCCTCGGGTGCCCCTTCATGCTCTGCCGCCCGACGGCCTCCTGCTGCCCCTCACGCTCTGTTGCTCCCTGGCGGCCCCTCACGCTCTGTCGCTACCGGGCTGTAGTCTTATGACTGGTATTGCTCTCCTGTCCCTCTCGGCAGCATTCAGGTGCTCATGATTTTCTCCTAGGTAGTTTGCTTTTTTGGCCCCTAAACCTCTGCTCTGCCTCCATGCCGTGCCACGTCATACCTTACCCCTCGCATGCCGAGCCACGCCATACCGTAACCCTCGCATGCCGAGCCACGTCATACCGTACCTCTTGCATGCCAAGCATTACCTTACTATTACGTTCCCCTTATATCCGGAGACGTGCTATACCATAATGTACCCTCACATTCCTTGAACGCAGTGCCATATAATCCCATAACGTACCCTTAGCACGCTGAGCCAATCCTACCATAACCTTACCAATGGCATGTCAAGCTTTGCCATATTTTAGCGTTTCCCAGGAATACCGAGCCTTACCATACCATAAACGTACCCCTCCCATGCCGAGCCACGTCATACTGTACCCCTTGCATACCGAGCCACGTCATACCATACACCTCGCAAGCCAAGCCACGTCATACTCTACCGTAACCATTGCAGGCTAAACCATGCCATGTCATACCCTACTGTACCCTTGCATGCCATTCCACATCATTCCCCTTACAAGCAGAGACATGACGCACCATAACGTTCCCTTCAGCACATAAGCTATATCATGGCATAACGTACGTCTTGCATGCCAAGCTTTACCTTACTACTATGTTCCCCTTATATCCTGAGCCGTGCTATACCATAATGTACCCTCACATCCCGAGCCATGCCATTCCATAAACGTGCCCCTTGAACGCAGTGCCATATCATCCCATAACGGAACCCCTCGCACGCCGAGCCTATCCTACCATAACTTACCAATCACATGCCAAGCTTTGCCATACTTTAATGTTCCCCAGGAATACTGAGCCTTACCATACCATAAACGTACCACTTGAATTGCAAGGGGTACAATGCAACATGGCTCAGCATACATTACTCTCAGATTTTACCTCCAGAGAAAGGAGCGAGAGAGGAAGAAGGGAGGAAGATGGACAGAGAGAGAAAGTAGAGATAGGGAGAGAGAGAGAGGGAGGGAGAGAGAGCTAGAGAGAGGGAGGGAGAGAGAGAGGGTGAGATAAGGGAGAGAGAGAAAAAGAGAGGAAGGGAGGAGAGATAGAAGAGAGGCAGAGGGAGAATGGAGGGGATAAGAAGAGACAGGAAGAAAAAGAGAGAGAGGGAAGGTATATATATATATATATATATATATATATATATATATATACTGCATAGGAATTGTTCATATTTTTTTCAAACTATAGTCCGGCCCCCAACAGTGTCTGAGGACCCCTGTGCTAGGACAACGTAGCTAAAAATGCTAAAACCTCAAGCTACTATCTCTAGAAAGAAATCACAGACTACAATTAACAGGCTAAAAAGTAACCTGTGGTTGCTCACCCTAGAAATACCTCCTACCCTAATCTAACCCCCAGCTGTCGTCACGCTCTGCAAGCAATTCATAAACAAACTGTTCAAGTTCAATGCCATTTGATAAAGACAGTTATCTTCTAAACTGAAAAACTGCCTATGCTAATTTTCATATTCTTGGTAAACAAAAGTCATAAATGAATTGCAAATATACTCACATTTCCATTTTAATAGATTATATATATTCCCATTTTTTTGTAATTATATTGATTCTACTATAACTAAAGCTGAAAAAAAGGGGACCCATCTCCACCTATAGAGATGGCAGATGGCCTGCGATTAGAGTAATAATAGGTTATAGGTTCCAGTGTCTCTATATAATCAGATACCAACACCAATTAAGGCAGTAAAGATCCTATTGCTGAAGGGCTATTGTCACATTTGTTGTTATGTAAATCTGATGTACCTGGAGGTGACAGCAGGTGGCACTATACCGCAATATAACATGACATATTCCTGGTTCTAAGGGCATGGAAAGCTGTTTTTATCTATTGTATTTTTCTTTTTTTTACAATATTGCTCTCATACCAGAAAAAATATTCAAATGTTTACCTGATTTGGGGCCTTGCCCCTGTAAGCCACTTAGCAGTAAAATAGATGTACGAGTCATATTTGTCTGCCAATGAAATGTACAGATGTATGCATGCTGTCTGCACTTCCTATTAGTTTCAATGACGGTTTAAACAGGTTTAATGAAGGTTTAAACACAACTTTAGTAATGTTTAAAGAATGCTTTATAAATACAAAAATAATTTCCTTGTCCGTTCCAACTTTGCTGGTAACAAACATACACTCCCTGACCCTTGCACTCCTCAGTTCATTTTTGAGTCTGTGTCTGGAGGGTATATCTCAGAGCTCTCTTGTCTTTTGCTTCGCCAAGCCTTTCGTTTGCAGATTCAACTCTTTTTTGCAGCTTTTTGGCCCCTTTTGTACGTTTGTAAGGGCATTTACATCACTGAAGAGCTATGGTTTGCATGACTTTCCATAAGTCCTAATTAGCTTTCCCTAACCATTATCAGCCTTATTAAATTGCGATTTGGCAAATTTAAAAGGGCACTATTTAAGCACATAGCATATATTTTTTACAGAAGTTTTTAGTTAGTGAACTTCTATCCAAAAGCAAGGTCTTTACTAATTAAAAACTTCTGTAAAAAAATATGCTATGTGCTTAAATAGAGCCCTTTTACATTTGCAGAATCTCAATTTAATAAGGCTGTATATTTCCTATATCAACCTTCGCTAGGCACTTGTTAATTTTCGTCCCCATCAGTGTCCTTGCCATGCCAAAGGACGAGACTTTTTTCGTCATCACGTAGCTTTCAACAAGCCCTCGTAGATTCGTACCATATCTACTAAACAGCGTCCTTTAGCTAAGGTAATGCTTTCGGTTTTTGCTAAGCACCTCATTCCTGATTCGGCCCCATCAGTATCCTTGCCAATGTCCAATGACACGCCCTTTTTCATTGTAACGTGGTTTCCAACTAGCCTTCATTGTAGATTCGTCCCATATCTATTGAACGGCGTCCTTGCCCATGTTTCAAGGTAACGCTTTCAGCTTTCTCTAAGCACATCATTGCTGGTTTCAACCTTGTCAGCCTCCTTGCCCACACCCAAAAACTAATCCGGCCCTCTAAGCAGGCCAAATGTCAGTAGCTCAGTTACAATTCAGCTATTCCTCGCCGAAGGAGAGGGACCAGACCACAAATATGTATGTGTGTGTGTATATATATATATATATGTATGTATGTATATACAGTGTGTGTGTGTGTATGTATATATGTGTATATGTGTGTGTACATATATATATATATATATATATATATATATATCACATATATAGTTGTGATCATGCAAATTGTTGCTAATGCTTGCAGGCTCTCGCAGCGAGCCTGCGGCCCTCGCGAAGGCGCTCATTGCCAGCAACTGCGACCCTCGCAAAATTTACGTCATAATGCAAAGAAAATACGAGACACGTTACAACCCATTACGACCTCGCAAAAATTGGCCGGAACACGCGCACATCAAAACATGAAAAATACAATAAATACACACAACAAATACATAAAAAGCTTAATTACAGAAGGAGGGAGCATTCAAGACCTCGAAAACTAAAGTTACACCTCAATTTAAGTTAAATTAATAGAGTTTAGACACTAAAAAATTATCTAAGCGAGAGAAAAAATGGCCGCCGAAAAAAACGAAAACGAGGCTACAGCAGTCTAAAGAGGCAAAACACCACCAAACACCTACGTATTTGCCGAAAAACACCTAAGAGATTAAAAAACAAGGACGCAACCCGCGCAACCCCAAAAACATTACAAACACAATAAATACAAACAACAAACACATAAAAAGGTTACTCAAAGCAAGGGGGGGGGGGGGGGCACCGAGGGCCTCTGCAGGTGAAGTTACACCTCCATTTAAGCACAAATTTTGGAGTTTAGAGACCCAAAAATCACCTAAGCGAGAGAAAAAATGTCCGTCGAACAAAACGAAAACGAGGCTAAAGGTCCCTAAACACGCAAAACACTACCATAAACACGCAAAACACCACCAAACAGCTACGGATATTCCTAAAAAGCCCACCAAACAGCTACGGATATTACGAAAAAGTTGCACAACATAGAAAACGAACGAAGCTACATCAGCCACATTAAATACACCAAACACCATTAGCTCACTAACAATTTCATTGCCATCATTTTTTGACCGGCAATATTCTAGTATATATATAAATTGAAGAGTGAAGCAGCCGTGAATGTCCAATAATCTAGTAATTTAGTAATTATTAATATATATATATATATATATATATATATATATATATATATATATATATATATATAGATTAATAAGGAGTATTGCAATATAATTTGATAGCTTTTGTATTGGACAAACGTCTTATTTATAATGACGAGCTTTCGAGAGGCTTAACCTCTCTTTATCAAGTCTCAAGCAATACTACATGAGATGGAACCCTCAGTTTGAATAATAACAGCAGATACAGAGAGAGTGGAAACAGCATCTGACATCATCAGGTAAATACATATATGGGGAATAAACACAACATAGCAAAGGAAACATATATACACATATACATGAAAATATACATGAAACAGCAGAGCACTGTAGTCCACAGTGATCTCTTTCCTGTTGGACAAACACCTCACTAAGAGTTTTTTTATTTTTATTTTTTATAAATTCATGTTGTTTCTTGTGAAGATTTCTACATGTTCAGCTTCATATATGTTGCTCTCCTTTAGTTGTGTGTATGTATATATGTATGTGTATATGGAGAAGGCCGGGCGATGCGGTGAGAGGAGAAGGCAGGAGAAAGCTAGGCGATGCGTCGAGAGGAGAGGGCAGGAGAAGGCCTGGCGATCTGGCAATAGGAGAGAGCCGGGGGATCCAGCGAGAAAAGAGGCCAGGAGAAGGCCCGGCGATCTGGCAAGAGGAGAGAGCCGGGCGATCCAGTGAGAAGAGAGGGCAGGAGAAGGCCGGGCGAGAGGAGAGAGCAGGAGAAGGCTAGGCAAGCAGAGCGGGAAGGAGAAGGCCAGGCGGGCCGGCACGAGTAGAGAACAGCGGAGAATAGGGAGAAGGAAGAAGGAGTAAGGACGGAGTAAGGGGAGAGGTGGGCAATTCGGAAAACAGAGGAGAGGATGGGGAGAATGAAAGAGGAAGAGGAGAAGGCCGGGTGATGCGGCGAGAGGAGAGGGCAGGAGAAGGCCGGGCGATCCGGCGAGAGGAGAGGACAGGAGAAGGCAGGGCGATCCGGCGAGAGGAGAGGACAGAGGATAACAGGGGTAGGAAAGAGGAGTAAGGCCAAAATAAGGGGAGCAATTCGGAACAGAGGAGATGATGGGGAGAAGGAAGAAGGAGGACATTAAACAAGTGAAAAAGGAAGAGAGGAAGCGGAGACAGCGGGGCAATCCAACGAGAGGACAGGAGACGGCAGGGCGATCCGAAGAGAGGAGAGGACAGGAGAAAGAGAGGCGATCCGAGGAGAGGACAGGAGAAGGCGGGTGGATCCGGCGAGGGGAGAGTACAGGAGACGGTGGGAAGATCCCTGCAAGAAGAGAGGACAGGAGATGGCGGGGCGATCCCTGCAAGAAGAGAGGACAGGAGACGGCGGGGCCACCCCTGCAAGACGAGAGCACAGGACACAGAGGGGCGATTCGGCGAGGGGAGGGGTCAGGAGACGGCAGGGCGATCCGCCGAGAGGAGAGGACAGGAGACGGCGGGGCGATCCGGCGAGAGGAGAGGACAAGAGACGGCGGAGCGCTCCGGCGAGAGGAGAGGACAGGAGACGGCGGGGCGATGAGAGGAGAGGACAGGAGATGGCGTGGCGATCCGGCGAGAGGAGAGGACAGGAGACGGCGGGACGATCCGAGGAGAGGACAGAAGAAGGTGGGTCGATCTGGAAAGAGAAGAGAGGACAGGAGACGGCCGGGTGAGAGGAGAGGACAGGAGATGGCCGGGGCAATCAGGCGAGAGGAGAGGACAGGAGACGGCTGGGCGATCTGGCGAGAATTGAAAAATGATACCAAGAGTGAATAGTTGCATTGGGCCAGTAGTGATCACTGTTTCACCCCCCCCCCCCCCCCCCAGCCCTTTAAGTCAATAAGCAATGCTTAGCGTGAGATAGGAGTAGCATCTCACCTGGTCAGGTTAGTATGGGTTAAATCTGAACATGTAAACCATTGAGGCAGCACCAAGCACCCTTTCATAGTCCGTGTGAGTGCACATCTAATCTAATCTGCTATTAGCAGCAGATAAGTAGTTACATTTGGTCAGCAGCAGACTCTGTCCCACACCCAGCCCTCTCAGTCCTGGTCAGGTTAGCAGGAGTTATATCCAAACGTATTTAAGATGGCAGGTCCCAGCACCCTGTCATATTCCTTGTGAGTGCACCTCTAACCTAGTCTGCAGCAAATGTAGTTGGTGTGCTATAGAAAGGTTGGCAGCAGCAGTGAACTAGTTACATTTGGCCAGCAGCAGACTCAGGTCTATCCTGTTATGGTGTCGGGACAGGTCCATCGCTGCGATGCGGCCTCCAACCACTAGATGGTGCTGCCGATATTTTGCAGAAGTTCTAAGCTTATAAAGTTAGCCTAACCCTTGAACTAACCCTGTCAATAACATTTTAAAGCTGGGAATTCTGTTTGCCACACAATATGAGTCTCTGACACTCTTAACCTTTTTGTTATCTAAAAAAATTATAATTATTTTTTAAATTTTTTAACATTCAACTTGTATTTCAACAACTGTTAAACCATATTGACCTTTTTAATATATGCAGTAATAATATAACAATGGATGGAATTTGTATGAATATGTATTGTGAATCATTACATAAAGCTTTGTAACATGCAACTTGTATTGGAAAGAGTGGTCAACCAATTATTTTTAACAATACTAAAGTTTTTAATTCTGAGCTATGCATAAGTAACATAACAATAGGTCAACTTTGTATGAACAAGTATTTTAAACCATTACAGAATGCTTCTTAACATGCAATTTGTATTTAAAACTACTGGTAAAGCACATGGGTATTGAATCCAGAGGAAGGCAAACGGTAAAACCCCCCATGAAAACTTAGTAACTTGTATCAAAGGGGGGGAAAATTAATTCCTCAGTAACTGGCGATCGGATTACTCCCTTGAAGAATCCTCTCAATTTAATTATACATTTAAATTTTGAACAAATGATTATGCTCCTACTGACATAAACCCTTAATAACATCCAATAAAACAACTTTTCCAACCTTGTAAAATACAATGTTAACAATGCAAACATTAATGTAATGTAACAACATTTAAATTTAAATTGTCAAAAAATATGATGATCTTGAATATTGAACCCAGAAGAAGGCAAACCAAAAAAAAAACAGTGAAACTTGGTCATTTGTTTCAAAGTGGTCAAAAAAATGAATTCCTTTGTGACCACATGGCCATCAAATTACTCCCTGGATCAATACTCTCTCTGTAATTAAACATTTACATTTTACAACAAATGATATTCCTCCTACTAACATGAACCCTTAATTACATACAATGAAACAACTTTTGCAATTTTAACATTACAAACATGAACTTAATGTATTTGGGGGGGCAATCCTGGCAAAAGTCACTTTTAAGACCTTCCAATATGTTTGTTTTGTATGTCAAAGTGGTTCTCTTAAAAAGAGCCCAACAGACTTGTAATTTTGTCTATGGGATATAACCACTGTTTTTTGTTGTTGTTTTATTTTTCACTTTTTGTTGTTATTCTTGTAGTTCTTGAAAATGGCACATAGAGTTTTCTATGTGAAATAGTGGTCCTCTAAAAAGAGCCTTACTGTAGACAAAAAACAATGTTCTCTATATTTGTTGTAGTATTTTTTTAAAATTTGTCCTAGATATGAGAACATTGTTCCTTTTTTAATTGGGTTATTTGTAGATCAGTTGTATTGTTGTTGTTTTTTCTAATATAATTTACAGTACTTCATAGTAGACAATGTTTTTTGTAAAAATTCGACCATCATCTAATAAATCAACTTTGTTATTTTCAATATAAACTTTAATTTTCTCTGGATTCTTGCATCTTGAAAAAGCAACATACAGTTGTCCATGTGCAAATACTGGTTCTGCTAAAAAAATTCCAACGGATTTAAAAGTTTATCCTTGTGATTTATTAATGGTCATGGCAAATGCCATGATGATGGGAAATTGTCGTCTTTGAAGTACAAAAGGCAAGCTACTTTCACTTGTTGCCAGATCTATTCTTGGTATGAAAACTTTCACCTTTCACAAATCATTATCCATAACATCACGCAACAAACGGTCAATACATTGTAGCGCATGGCATGAAATCATTGTAGCTTCATCGATTAAAATGAATGGACTTTTGTTAATTTTCTTTGCTTGTAAAGATGTCATTCGAATATTCGACACTGATGTTTCCAGAATGCGAATTGGCAGTTTAAATCCACTATGCACAGTTCTTCCACCTTCTAACAAAATGCAGCAATTGCAGTTGTTGCAAATGGCAGTGTAATTGGACCTTGTGCACGAACGAAACTCATCAATAAATTATATAGATATGTTTTTCCAGATCCACCAGGTCCATCTAGATAGAAAAAACACTCTTTGAGCAAGTCATCCTCTGGTACACATTTTATAGCGCTAAATGCTTGCAATTGTAATGTATTTATTTAAAGTTGCAAGTTTTTCTTGTCATAGTCTTCAAAGTTTATTTCATCTATTAGTCCTGGATCTGGCAGCTTAAAATTTGCAGAATTTAATCCATAAGAGAGAAATACCTCTTGAATTTCAATTAATGCTTTTAATTCTGCAAGAGGCTCATTGTATTGTTGCAAAAAGTCTTCAGACATATTTGTTTTAAATTTGTCCTACAAAGCTAATGCATTTGGAGCATTTGAGAAGATGCAAATGAATGCAATTTTTTCTCTAATCTGCTGTGGCATTTCACACAGTGCTGCTTCTTCTAGACATCTTTCCCATTCTATATCATCAGCCAGGAAGTTTCTGTGTCGTGCAGCTAAATGAAATGTGTCATAAACTGTGTCAATAACAGTTCTCAATTGTTCAAAACTTTGTGCACCAGGAACATTTAAAAGGAGTAAACATAAGCAGAAACGTTCTAGGACTCTTGGACTTACTGTGTAAATTCTAGTTATAATTTTATTTCCATGAGTTTTTCTTTTTCGCCATAATCCATTAACAAAAACATAATGATATGGAATGTCAATGTATAACAATTCCCTTGCCTCCAGTACAATTTAATTAAATCCACGCAGTTAGTGTAGTTTGGCGATGCTCACTTTGTGCCAAAGCACTTCTTTCATTTCCAACATTAAACTAAACTAAGTGTCTTTGGGGCAAATCTACAGCTAATCGATATACTGCATGTGAGCGATCATGCATTTCAAATTTTAGAAGACGCCATATTGCTTGAGGTTCACTTACATAGCGAGCATCTACATGAGATGCAAGTTCATCATGTAATAACTCAGTTTGTTCTCGATCTTCTGCACTTTTGACCACTACAGTAGATGCGTCATAGCCTTTGTAAATATATTTGTAGACATAATTAATGGATTTTATAGAAGTGCAAGCTTCCACATTAATGTGTGCATTATACTTCATGAGCAAATGTGGATTGTATGGCACCACATATCTGTTATCAACTTTTTTTCCACCAATAATGTCATGGATAGCCATCACAATTAGCATACATTTTGTCTCTATAATCTCTTGGAAATTCTTTAGTGCATTTTTTATTTTCCAGATATGGTGATTGTGGATTAATTAATCTCCACATGGTCCATGAATCATAAGATGAGTTACAATCTTATATAGTCTACCATGTATTTCTGGATCTGGTAGTTCATCAATAATCACTGAATCACTGAATCCACTATCACCAGTATCCAATTTATATTTCTCTTGAAGGATTATAAGAATATGTGCATGTGGAAGGCCTCTTTTTTTAAAATTCTATGGTATAAACATAAGCCAGACATTTGCCAAATAACTGACTTATGGTTATGTCACGTATTAATTCATATAATAGATAATCACTATATAAAAATTCTTAAGTGCTTAACACTCTGATATATATGAAAGAATTGTAACGAGAATGGGAATATGTGATAGGCTAGTGGATATAGTAGAAGCTATTATAGGAAACCATATCTAGTTACAATAGGATATGATACAATCTGAAAGATATATATCTTACACCCCCAAAAGCATATAATGTAATGGGGGGGGGGGGGGCATGGAATAGTCCACATGCACCCTTAAATACCACTGCATATAATATATTTGAATGCAAAAGATTCCTATTGAATATCACGCAAGTAGTAATAATGGTTGTAATAGTTTCCCTCATATGGCAAATAAATTTGCTTAATCCTTGGGAAGCTATAACCTATTTAATAGCTAAAACCAATTGTTGTATGAAACAACAGAAAAGAAGAAAAAGATAAGTGCAAGCACTATAAGGTTGGGAACAATGAAAAACAAAAGAAAAGCAAACAATGAATATATTACATTGTTTGCCAATATATCAGAGGGGGTGAAACAGACCTATAGTAGATTCTAGGCTAATAGGAAAACATTGCCAGTGTTATCCATATTGTATACACCACTTGTTCATAAATGCACAAAATGCAATTCAAGGTGGCGTGTTTAGAAAAATACCCTCAGTAATTGCTGTTTTGCTAGATGCAAATACGTACTTTGTAACACCTTCTCAATAAAATATACACCACAACCTAAGTGAATGCACTTATCTTTAGATGAAGTAGTCCCGACGGCTCGTTTCGCCCTGCTTAGGGCTTGCTCATGGGTTAATAAACTCCATTATCACAGTGCTTTTATAGCACTTTCTATCCACTCGTTGCCTGTGTTTAAAACAACCTCATTGGTCTGTTAGAAAACGCGATGACGCGGCACGCATTACCGCGTCATCACGCTATGTATTAGTTGCCATAAATTCGCGCCTTTAACATTTCTACTTGTGATGCAGTTGTGTGGTGACGCGGCGACGCTCTGTGCGTCATCGCGTCATCACGCTATGCATCCGATGCCAACCATTTTCGTATTTGCCAACCATGTCCATCATGGAGTCGCCCAGTAATAAGGACTACACAAAAAATCGCTATTACTTCCTAGGATAATGACGCTACTGCGTCTTGATTAGTTCCTAGTTACTTAATGTACATAGGTAATTTCACACTAGTGACGTCAATTAATTATTATGATCTAAAAATATAAATATAAATACATAGAGAATATTTATCAAGCTGACCATGTAAACTGTACATATATATGCATCAAAACAATTCCATACCCCCCCCCCTTCCCATAATGTGAATGTGCTGAAAAAGAATGGCATAAATATAAATATAAAATTACTAAATATTTGTGCAAAGAGAAAAAAAACATATATATATTTAGTAATTTTATATTTGACTTTTGGGATTGGTAATTGACTTTTGGGATTGGTAATTGATGTAGTTCTGCATGAATTAGTTGTTCTTTTTCTGTTTCTGCTCATTTTTTATAAACTTGAATGTAGGGGTTATTGTCCATAATTTTATCAAGCTCTATAAAAACAATGGGTAAGCATTTTTTATTTTCTGAAAGTTGCATATGTTGTTCAACAGCTTCTATTGTATCAAGAACATATAGTTGAGCAAACTTTCTTTGCTCCCCTTCTTCTGGATGTAAAAGAGAAGTACGATGGTAAATTTGTCCTTGTACATTAAAACAGTAAGCACCATGTCCTGGCACATTATCAGCTAATGTTGCACCCGTAGATGCAAAGGATATGGCACTATTATAGGATCTTATGTTTAGTTTGAAATTTTGGTAGTTAGGGAAAGAAGGCTCTGTCATAATGCTTTTCAAATATGTTGGGAATTGTTGTCTTTGTGGAAGTCTTACCTTGCCTTTTTGACAGCAAGTAATGAACTGGCCATCTCTGGGTCTTTACAGTTGGAAATGATGAGCCCCACAAAACTGACAGACAATATTCATAATACCACAATTACTGTTAAAGATTTAACTAAAGGACAATTATGAGAACAAATATCAATATGACTCTGTAAATCATCATTAGAATTGGTATCAGATTGTTCAGTAACATTTTCTAAACGCTTTTGTTTTTTAGTTGCATTATTGGGCTTGGATGTTAGTTTGTCAGCTGCTAGTCTTTTGCTTGCGAGTCTCTCCCGTTCTTTATATATTGGGCAAAAGAGCAATAGAAGCCCTCCACCGTACATTAAATGAGAACATTTGTGTTCACATTTGAATGTCTAAAACAAGTTAAAAAAAAAACTTGTTTCATGCACAAAATGTAGAGAAATACAGTTATTGCACTCCATTCTGGGAACCTTGGCAGGGACATGCAAATGTGCACACAAAGGCTTTGCTCTTGCATTCCATAACCATGTCAAACATGGCTTCCCTTAAGCATCTGCCCACTGTATCAAATACAGAGTTTTTAAGCACTTCTTAATAAAATAAAGCACATAAGAGTAAAGAGATACATAGGAATATTATATTCCTACTGAAATCCAGAAACCTTCCATGCCCTTTTAAATATGTAGATTTATCAATAGTCAAATTAAGAAGCATTGTCTGTCTGGCTTGTGATGCAATGCTTCCTTGCTATCCATTCTCCTCCTAGTCTCATGTTCTGTGTTGTGCAAATATAGCAGCCTAGGGACATCTCCCGTTGGTTGACCGCCAGCGGTCAACATTTTCATGAATTTCCGCGAAGATTTTCCTCAATTTCCTATCGTTAGGTGTTAGGATTTAGCATTAGGATTTAGTGTTAGGGGTTATGATTTAGTGTTTAGAGTTAAGGTTAGGGTTATGGTTAAGGTTAGGGTTAGAAATTGACTTCAATGTCGGCTGTGTCTGGAGGTGACAGCAGGTGGCTCTGTACCGCAAATTGAAAGTTGGAACTTCCAGGTTATTTTACATTGAAAATATAGTTAAATTAATCTTTATTACTTGGAAATGCATATGACACTTGTCACTGGATATACACTGAATTATATACTACTCACATCAATCATGATTCTAGATACTGTATAAATCAACTTTGTGCACACTATTCTGCACACTAGTAGAGTGCAGAACAGATGTCCCGGTTTCTCTCTTTACACATACCCTCCAGAACAGACAATCTGATCTGTCTCAATATCAACATTCACTGCAGAATACACACATTTTATCACATATATAGTTGTGAGCGTACGAGTTGTTGCTAACGCTGCGGGCTCACTACGCGAGTCGCGGCCTTCGCGAAGCGAGGGCCGCGACTCGCGTAGCGAGCTGCGGCCCTCGCGAAGCGAGGGCACTGCCCGAGGGTCTCAGTTGCTGGCATGGAGCGCCGAAGGCGCTCCATGCCAGCAACTGAGGACCCTCGCGAAGCGAGGGCCTCAGTTGCTGGCATGGAGCGCCGTAGGCGCTCCATGCCAGCACCTGAGGACCTCGCAAAGCGAGGGCCGCAGTTGCTGGCATGGAGCGCCGAAGGCGCTCCTTGCCAGCAACTGCGACCCTCGCAAACTTCACGTCGCAACCCAAACACTACGACACACACATTACGACACTCGCAAACAACATACGACACACGTTCACACACATTACGGACTCGCAACACTCGGACGCAACTCGCGAACATTACAAAATGTAAAACACAATACATACACACACCACATACATAAAAAACTTACCTACACCAAGAGGGAGCACCCAGCACCTCAAAAATACAACTTACATCTCGATTTTACTTCAAATAAAACAGTTTAGAGACTAAAAAAAAAACGAAGCGAGAGAAAAAATGGCCGCCGAACAAAACGAAAACGAGGCTACAGCACTCTAAACTCGCAAAACACCACAAGAAACTCGCAAAACACCACAAAACACCTACGGATATTCCGATACAAACGTATAACACACATTACTCGCCATTTCACGCCAATGCGGAAGTACACGACAACGGTTTGGGCTCGCGCACGCACAGTGTTACACTGCACACATTCAGCACGCTTACACAGCAGATCCACACCACTAATGCTGCAGCAACATCAAAACACATTCACAGCTCTTCCACACAATGCTTTAAAATAGGTAAAGTATATTCATTTATTAATGTATTATATATTTCATTATTACACACTAAACAGCATTAGCTACCTTACAATTTCATTGCCGTCATTTTTTGACGGGCAATATTCTAGTATATATATATTTGTGGGCACATTTGCATGTCCCAGCTTAGCGTCCCAGAATGCAGTGTAATAACTGTTTTTTTCGGTATTCTGAGCTGGGAGCATGTTTTTTAACTTGTTTTAGACATTCAAATGTGAACACAGATGTACTATTTATTTACTATATACATATATACGACTTGGCGACGGAGCAATAAAAAAGTGTTGAAATGCTGTTTGTCACACAAATGTGAGTGTACTGTGTGCCTCAACTATATAGACCCCTATAACACACAAATGAACGCATGTAATAACACTGTAAGTGCCATGAGGGTCATCCAGGACCCTCATGACACAAAGTGTAAGCACTACACCATTTTAACCCGGTCTCCTATGCGGGTCTATACAGACCCTCATAAGCCTCTATTTAACCCCATCAGTCCCATAAGGGTATATTATGACCCTTATGGGGCTGTTACAACCCTAACATTAACCACATAAGTGCCATGATGATCCTCGAGGACCGTCATGACACTAAGTACAAACACTACACTGCAATAAACCCACCCCAATAAACCATTAAATCTAAACTAACACCCCTATTAACACCTACACTACCTACCTAAACTACCTACCCCCTTATAAACCCCCCACAACTCTAATTACAGAAAATAAAAAAAAACTAAAGTCACAAAAAATAAAAAAGAAACATTACTGAACACTACAGAAAAAAAATACACACTTGAAAAGGAAATACATACAATACAATACAAACAAAATAAAATACAATACCCCCCTATGTAACATACAATCAATACTATGTATGTAAAATACATCCCCCAATCTATCTAATATACAATAAATCCTATCTATCTAAAATACATCCCCCAATCTATGTAATAAACAATAAATCCTAACTATCTAAAATACATACCCCTATCTAACATACAATACTATATAATATACAATACATCCTAACTATCTAAAATACATAGCCCTATGTAACATACAATAAATGCTATCTCTATATACAAACCCTAGTTCTAAGCTAAAATAAAATAATTAAGACCACAATCTGCACTGTAAAATATAAAAAAAAACAAAAAAAAACAACGGAGATCTGCACTCGCGGACTCCCCCAACGCTAATGAGTCTCCTACAGAGTTTTCCAGAAGAAAATTGTCAATGGCGTCTTCTGCATTTGATAGACAGTGTTTTCAGCCAATCAGAAGGCGCCAATGTGTGAGCCAATCAGAAAGGGATACACCCCACTCTGATTGGATAATGCACCTGTCAATCTTTATTTAAACCAATCAGAAGGCTTTATTGCCATTAGCCAACCACAATGTTATACACCCCGACGGGGTGATTGGCTGAAGACATCTGCACCTTCTCATTGGCTGTAATACTGATTGACATTGAGAACAGCCAATCAGAAGGCGCAAATGCCTCCAGCCAATCACCCTGTGGGGGTGTATCCCATTGTGATTGGCTGAAGGCATGCTGGAAAGGTGAGTAGAATATTTAGAATGTTTATTTATTGTATGTTAAAGTGTTATCCTAATGTTTTTTTTTTCTTTTCCCCTAGGTTGCTGATCTGAAGGGACATCTGCAAAGGTAAGTGGCTTAATTATTTTATTTTAGCTTAGAATTAGGGTTTGTATATCAAGATAGCATTTATTGTATGTTAGATAGGGGTATGTATTTGAGATAGTTAGGATTTATTGTATATTAGATAGATTGGGGGATGTATTTTAGATAGATAGGATTTATTGTATATTACATAGATAGGGGGTATTGTATTTTATTTGTATTGTATTGTATGTATTCTATGTATTTCCTTTGTGGTGGGGGGTTATTAGGGGGGTAGGTAGTGTAGGTAGGTAGTGTAGGTGTTAATAGGTTAGTGTAGAGGGTGGTTAGTTTAGATTTAGAGGGTTTATTGGGGGTATAGTGCAGTGTAGTGTTTGTACTTAGTGTCATGAGGGTCCTTGAGGACATTCATGGCACTTATGTGGTTAATGTTAGGATTGTAACAGCCCCATAAGGGTCATAATATACCCTTATGGGACTGATGGGGTTAAATAGAGGCTTATGAGGGTCTGTATTGACCCCTAGGAGTGACAGGGTTATTTATTAGCTTATGGGGGGTATGTATTGACCCCCATGAGTGACAGGGATAATTATGGGTTTATGGGTGTCTGTATTGACCCACATGAGTGACAGGGTTAATTAAGTGCTTATGGGGGTCTGTTTTGACCTCATTGAGTGACAGGATTAATTATGGGTTTAAGGGGTCTGTATTGACCCCCATGAGTGCCAGGGTTATTTATTGGCTTATGGGGGTCTGTATTGACCCCCCTGAGTGACAAGGTTAATTATGGGTTTATGGGGGTCTGTATTAACGCCCATGAGTGACCGGGTTAATTAGAGGTTTATGGGTGTCTGTATTGATCCCCATGAGTGACAGGGTTAATTATGGGTTTATGGGGGTCTGTATTGACCCCCATGATTGACAGGGTTAATTAAGTGCTTATGGGGGTCTGTATTGAACCCTATGAGTGCCAGGGTTATGTATTGGCTTATGGGGGTCTGTATTGACCCCCATGAGTGACAGGGTTAATTATGGGTTTATGGGGGTCTGTATTGACCCCCATGAGTGACCGGGTTAATTAGGAGTTTACGGGTGTCTGTATTGACCTCCATGAGTGACAGGGTTAATTAAGTCCTTATGGGGGTCTGCATTGACCCCCATGATTGACAGGGTTAATTAAGTGCTTATGGGGGTCTGTATTGACCCCCATGAGTGACGGGTTTAATTAGGAGTTTATGGGGGTCTGTATTGACCCCCATGAGTGACAGGGTTAATTAAGGGCTTATGGGGGTCTTTATTGACCCCCATGAGTGACATTGTTTTTTAGGGGTTGATGGGGCTCTGTATAGAGCCCCATGAGTGATAGGGTTAAAAAAAAATGATTACAGGTCCTTTAAGGACCTTTGAATTTTCATTGCAGCAAGGGTTAATGTGGGGTTAATGCGGGTTTCCGAGATTATCCGAGAAAAGAGATACATAGGAATATTATATTCCTACTGAAATCCAGAAACCTTCCATGTCCTTTTAAATATGTAGATTTATCAATAGTCAAATTAAGAAGCATTGTCTGTCTGCCAAGTGATGCGATGCTGCCTTGCTATCCATTCCCCCCCTAGTCTCATGTTCTGTGTTGTGCAAATATAGCAGCCTTGGGACATTTCCTGTTGGTTGGCTGCCAGTAGTCAACATTTTCATGAATTTCAGCCGAGATTTTCCTCAATTTCCTGGTGTTAGGTGTTAGGGTTAGAGTTTAGCATTAGGAGTTAGGGTTAGGGTTTAGAGTTTAGGTTTAGGGTTAGTGTTTAGGGTTAAGGTTAGGGTTACAGTTATGGTTAAGGTTAGGGTTAGAAATTGACTCAAATGTCAGCTGTGCCACCTAGTGGCCGATCGCCGACATGGTTGGTAGACAACCAACAGGAAATACCCTAGCCTAGTAGAGGATTTTAAAGATTTATCGTGTTAATCAACAAAGTCCACAATTCCTTGAGATTGAACTTGTTTCTATTCATGGGAATCTCAATTTTTTTTTTACATGTAATCCACTGGGAGTACACTGCCATATATACTTGTTTTATCTTAAAATTAAAAATAATTCATGTTTTGAGAACACGATTTTCCATACTACTTGTTTCCCAAACCAAAATCCATGCAGTTACTGCAATAATTAATTAGAGTTAAACCACAAACATTTGAGTTTTACCAAGGGCTGTTTGAAATAAGTATAAAGATACCATCAGCACTTTAATTAAAGCAAGTCATCCATAAAAAGAAACATTAAATTGCAATTTTACTGTTAACTACTTATGTGAATAAAAAATTAAAAATAAATATGTCTTAAAGAAAGTGGTTAAACAGTACATCTTCTTTATTATGCATAAACATTTTACATTACAAAAGTTTATTGGGTTTGAATGAAAAGGTATCTTTTATTTAAGAAAACCTGTGTGAACTGTAATTATATTTAATCGATCTGTAACTCCTGCAAATTTGCATTTCATTTAAATTGAACAAGGTCGTAACCACAGGGTCGAAGCCTTAAGACTGTAAACCCTTCCTGTGGCCGCAAGCTGTTAGGGGGCTGGAATAGATGCGGGCTGCAGTTCCAATCCAAACCCGTAGTCACAGAGTGCGACGCAGGCCTCAGAGCCAATAGAAAGCGGGGAACACCAAATAACACATCGGAAACAGGCTTAAAAGGGCTCGAAAACCTTGACTTGAAGTCCTTGAGTGGGCTGTAGCTGAGTACGTGAACACACAGGTCTAAACGTTGGTGGGTTTCAGAGCTTGAGAGAGAGAGAGAGACATACATAATTACTAATATCACATAATTCACACAAAGATTAATACGTACACATTGCTATACATAGCGGTAGGTCACAGCACATCTACACCCCTATACCCCATCCCCCCATACCTATACTATAATAAAAATAATCCACACATTCTTGTTTACCTCATACACATACAACTATATATTATATTGATTTATCCTTATATTTATTTCAGAAGGAAAGGTAGAGTTATGGAGAGGAGGATGAGGCAGGTCAGGGAGGGGAGGTAGAGGTGTAGGAGAGCAGGAGGGGAAAGGGATGTGCCCCCAGATGTAGGACAGAGGGTCAGGGGCCTGATGCCAGGGGGGGGTAGTGCGGATGAGGGACTGGCCCCAGGAAGATAACAGAGAGGCCAGGAACCCCAGGCACAGTTGGGCAAAAGGCTGTGGCAAAAGTACAGGACCCTCAATTATAGCCCAGAGGATATGATGATCCTCCTCAGGGAAATCCATGCCTGCTATAGCATCATACATGGTGGAAGGGATGTGAGGTCAAGCCAGAAGACATGTGCCTGGAGTGAGGTAGCTTCAGCTGTTTCTAAAATGGGGTATGCCCAAAGGGATTTGAAGTCTGTCAAACACAGGTATGACAAAAGCCGGCTGAAGGTGAAGAGGAAGATGGTAGAGGAGGCCAGAGCATCCGGTGCAGCCAGTGGTGGACCACCAGCCAATATCACATACTGCACATGGGAGCGAACCCTGAAAGAGTGGATCGAGCCAGTGGCAGTAGTGGGCCTTCCAGGAAAGGTGGACATGGGTGTGGTGAGAACCATACAATGTGAGCATCATATATGCCATCACACCCTAATATGCACAAACATGAACCCCACACTGTTACAAGTGTTAGTTCTGAAATAATAAGACTTGGTTTTATTCTCTATCCAAAGGAAGTACATTTACATAACCAGTTTCAGCCAAAGGCTGTTAGATATGATAGCATCTGACATAAACAATGTAAATGTAGATCAAAGAATGAAAACCTCTGTTCACGCAAAGCACCCTGCTGGTTTTGTCAGTAAATGCACCTCATCAATCAGGTATTGAATCAAGGCTGGAATTAACATTTGCCCAGCGGTTGCCATGTGGCAATCAGAGGTCAAAGATTCTATCCAGATGATACTCAAATCTACCTCTCTGCACCCGATCTATCCCCTCTCTTTTTAGCTCAAGTTTCCAACTGCCTCTCTAGCACATCCTTCTGGATGTCCGCCCGTCAACTCAAACTCAACATGTCTAAGACTGAACTCCTAATGTTTCCACCCTCTACTACAGCTTCGACTCCTCAAATATCTCTCACTGTTGACAACACCATCATCACTCCCACCTCCCAGGCCGTTGTCTTGGGGTACAACGGGATTCCGCCCTCTCTTTTATTCCTCACATCCAATCAATAACAAAATCTTGTCAGTTTCACCTAAAAAACATCTCCAAAATTCGTCATTATCTTACAGAAGACACAGCTAAAATTCTAATACACTCTCTCATCATATCTCGACTTGACTACTGCAATTCACTCCTTGCTTGCCTTCCCACCTCTTATCTGTCTCCCCTCCAATCCATAATGAATGCCTCCGCTAGACTCATCTTCAATACCAAACGCTCAGTGTCTGCAGCTCCTCTCTGTCAATCACTCCACTGGCTTCCCATAGCTTCCCAAATCACATTTAAAATCATGAGCCTAACATATAAAGCCCTCAACAACAGTGCACACCCTTATATCTCTGCTCTTGCTTCAAAATACTCTCCCAACCGCCCCCTTTGTTCTGCTAACCACCTTCTTCTTTCCTCCTCTCTCATCACCTTCTCTCACTCCCGTTTTCAAGACTTTTCTCGTGCTGCCCCTACTATTTGGAACTCCTTGCCTTGCTTCATTAGATTATCTTCCTGCCTCAAAACCTTTAAAACAGTACTGAAAACACACCTGTTTAAAAAATCTTATCACCTTCAGCCTTTTTTATTACAACTGCATACTCCACAGCTTAATAACACTCACACCCACAATCTACAGAATAACACACAAACCGCTCCTGATGAAGGTGAGTTGGCTGTTGCTCCACGTGCCTCGTCACAGTCTCCATGTGTGTTTGCGGCCCCTACTGATGGGTTAGAGTAAATTAGTGCAGTGTATTTTCGCCTGGTCCCCTTCTGGATTCCTGCCTTGTGGTTGTGATGGTGCTTGTGTACTTAAATGAAGCTGTGAGCTATACCATGTAGGGTCACTCTATGTAAGCAGGTCATAGCATAGAGGTCAGACAAATTGCGGTCTACTGGAGAAGGAACTGGCAACCCACTCCAGTATCTTTGGTATGCAAACCTTGTGGAAAAGCACATACAGAGATATAGCTAAGTGTACTGCAGTCCATAGGATCACAGATAGTTGGACATGACTGAAGGACTAAAAAAACTAATATAAAATGTCCCCCTGGTACTTGATATATGAGATGTGGCGGTGTAATTTGGCCACTATTTATTTTCCCAATGTAGATATGATGAGTGAGGTGTAAAATTGTAAGGCTGGCATAGCTGTTTGCCCCACAATGTGAGGCTTTTTCTCTTCTGATCACCTTCGGCGCTCATCATAAGCCCCACGCTGAGCACCTTTGGCACTCATCCCGGGGCTCGCAATGAGCGATGCAAGCCTCTCTTGCTCGCTGTGGTGAACCTTTCCACTTGCCTACTGTACGGGCCTCTCATTGCAGGTTTTGTTAACCTGCAAATTTTGGCTTGGGAATGCCATGTGAGTCTTTCCACCATCTTCCGCTGTCCCTTCCCTGTGTCTTTCTCCTCTGTTTGTGTGCATGTTACGAGCTGACTGCCGTTGGTTTCATTTTTAAAGTCCTGCGTGCCTGGTGTTGTCTTTGTAAGTGTTACTGTCTTCGCCATCGTGTATTTTCTAAGTCCTGCATGCCTGCCTTTGTTCAGCCTAAATCCTGCGTGCTTCTACGGTTTGCCTCGCTTCACAAGGCTCGCATTGCAATGAGCGCCTTCAGCGTTCATTGCAGCCTAAGTCCTGCGTGCCTCAACTGCATGCCTCGCTTTGCGAGGCTCGCAGTGCAATGAGTGCCTTTGGCCTCGCAAAGCTATCGGCGCTCATTGCAGCCTAAGTGGTGCGTGCTCACAGTCGAAGGCTTGCCTCGCTTTGCTTCGCAAGGGACGCAAGTGCGTGACCAACATCGCAAACGTCACCAACATTGCAAAGACCCACAACTATATATATGATTTAAGGGTCCACATAAGAGCCTCTGTGAGTGAAAAGGATTAATATGGCAGGCAGTTTTGTTCAATCTGCAGTCTGTTTCTGTAAGTGCCAATCTGCATCATGTATCTGTAAGGGCCAATCTGTTTCCTGTGTCTGTAAGAGATAATCTGCAGGCTATGTCTGTAAGTGTCAATCTGCAGCCTGTATATGTACATGCTAATGTGCCCAGCCTGTTTCTGTAAGAGCCAATGTGCAGGCTGTGTCTGTAAGAGCCAACATGCAGCCTGTGCCTTCAACCAATAAACTGTCTCTTCCTTCTCCTGCTCTACATCACCACCATCCCATTTGACCCGCAAATATGTATGTATGTATATATATATATATATATATATATATATATATATATATATATATATATATATAAACACACACACTGTGGAACAGCCTTCAGTGGTAGGTGGTGGAGACACACAAAAATGGAATTCAAACATACCACAAAAATAAATTAATATGAAATGGGCAGACTAGATCCTCTGTGAAGTCTGTGTTTAAATGTTATCCTTTGATAAAAATGTACTTGCAGTGTTTGAGCAGACATTGTTACTCCTGTCCTTTTTCTAACTGAATTCTCATATAAATAGTATGCTCTTTGAAGAACTGAATAACATAATAATGGCCATTTTTTTTAAAGGTAATGTAGTTGCTAATGTATTTTATTTTGTTTTGCCATCTTTTTTTATAAATACAGGATTAGTCTGGATACATATACATTGGATACATATAAGGTTTTTATTTAGTTGTATTGATAAAATGCTACAATGTAGTGGAACTTAAAGGTATGTTTTCCCATTTTAACCTTTTCTAATCTAACACATGTTGCTTATATCAGACACACACATTACACTGAGTCATTCTATACAAATACTTTTTTTAAATTTAAAAATAAATGTTATTTTCCACACAACAGAGCTGCAAAAGGTATCTACCAATAGGAAAACTGCATTTGGATAACATTTTAACCCTATACCAACCATCAAGCAGCACAATGAAGACATCCAAAGAGCAATGTATGGGCTCCTCTTAGTGTCCTCTTAGTGTCCTTGTGCAGGAGGCTACACATTCCATTATAGCAGTTGCTGCGCAAACTGCTATCAAAGATTGAAATAATATATTAGCTTCTCTGTGCTTGGCCAACACTAATTATGAATTTTATGCTAATTTTAGCAGGGATTTCCAGGGTTGTAAACATTAAAGTTAACTGCTTGCAAACTCAAAAGATTTAGCAAACTATCATGCAAAACTGTTTGCATACACTACTGATTATCCTCTATCAGATGCATTCATAATCCATGAAACTTATATATGCCTTTAACAATGGCATCCAATGTAAATACAACTCACAATGACCCTCCCAAGTTGCAGACCAACAAGACGTGGTCTAGAGGCCAAACATGAAAGTCCTCAGACACAGATCTGTCTGGTAGACTTACAGCCTTATTAAATTGCAATTTGGCCAATTGAATAGGGCTCTATATAAGCACAGAGCTTTTTTTTTACAGGAGTTTTTAGTTAGTGAAGACCTTGCTTTTGGAAAGAAGTTCACTAACTAAAAACTTCTTTAAAAAAATATGCTGTGTGCTTATATAGAGCCCTATTCAATTGGCCAAATCGCAATTTAATAAGGCTGTTAATATTTGCTTTACATTAGTTTTTGTGCTCATATCTTACAGAGCTGTGAATGTTGTTAGTTTCATACTTCATAATTATGATTGTTTTTGTCATACTAGAGCAGTTCATTAAATAACTTTTCATCACCACAATATACTCAATACCACTGTACTGTTTGGATAATCTGGCTTACTGAAGTTGGTAAAATTATGGACTGTGTGTCCTACAAGATGAATACTTTTATATTGTTTAAAAAAGAAAGTTTTTAAAAAGAAAATTAGGATTTCAGTGTCCATTTAACTGCATAGCATGACTTAAAAATCATAAAATGCAACTTCTTCTAAAGAAGAAATCTTGAATCCAGGAGATTTTGTTTCTTGATTAAGGCATCAAGCCAAGAATGAGATTTAATCAGTGGAAAACATTGCAATTTCCCATAAAACTTTAGCATGCCACACATGGTGTCCTATCTCCCATCTCCTTTGGGGAGAGCATACATTTAAACAAGCACATATGGGCCAGTTCATTAATCTACAAACCGGCAAAATCACATGGATACTTATCTCATTACAATCATTACTCATAAATTACCAGGGAACCAAACCTTGCAATAGGCTCTGCTTAGAGGTTTTTATTTTTCTTGTGTTTGCTTGACTTGCAACTTGTCTATGTAAATTAGGCATGGTAAACTGGCCTCCTGGGGCCTCAGGCAGCCCACCCACCATTAACTTGTGCTCCATAAATTTTTAATCTATTAACTAAAACAGTATCTTTCCCCTTTTATCTATATTTGTTATTTATATGTGTACCAATAAAATGTATTAATCATGGATATAATATTTTGAATGCAGCTCTTGAAGGTAAAATTAAGTTTCTTATATTAGGGACACTCCTTATTGGAGTCTTCTTCACAGATGAATTGTCCATGTAAAAGTTATGCAACTTGTTGAGCTTGCCAGTTACTCCTCCATGTTGTGGAGAGTGGAAGCTGCCATTTAAAAATGGATTCTTCCCACTGACAATAAGCTTAGGAGCTAATTGGTTCAGGAGCCAGCTCAAAAGCCAATCAGACTGAGTTCTAAACTGTGATAGGTACAGTCAAGTCCTGTGTTCCTCAGCAGCTTATATCACCTTACATGTAGAGGATGTATAGCAATAAAAGGCAAATCTTTCACATATGTATTTGAACTTCTAGAAGTGAACCTTTTTACTCTTATATAACTTATATTTTGGTAAAACTCCTTATATATATTTATATATGTGTGTATATATGTGTATATATATATATATATATATATATATATATGTGTGTATGTGTATATATATATATATATATATATATATATATGTGTGTATATATATAAATATATATATATATATATGTGTATATGTATATATATATATATATATATATATATATATATATGCATGTGTGTATATATATATATATATATATATATATATATATATATATATATATATATATATATATAGGAGAGAGAGAGAGAGAGACTTTTTTTTATTGGAGTCTGGAGCTATACTGATATTAGATTTCCATTGAAACATAGAAATTACAGACTTTAAAAAAAAAGAAGTATGTTCTGTTCGGTCAGCTGTGAAGAAGACTCTAACAGCCTTATTAAATTGCAATTCGGTAAATTTAAAAGAGCTCTATTTAAGCACACAGCATATTTTTTTTACAGAAGTTTTTAGTTAGTGAACTCCTATTCAAAAGCAAGATCTTCACTAACTAAAAACTTCTGTAAATAAAATTTGCTGTGTGCTTAAATAGAGCCCTTTTAAATTTACCGAATCGCAATTTAATAAGGCTGTATGTGTATACAGCCTTATTAAATTGAGATTTGGTAAATTAAAAAGGGCTCTATTTAAGCACACAGCATTTTTTTTAACCAAAGTTTTTAGTTAGTGAAGACCTTGCTTTTGGGAAAAAAAGTTCACTAACTAAACACTTCTGCAAAAAAAATATGCCGTGTGCTTAAATAGAGCCCTTTTAAATTTACAGAATTGCCAATTTAATAAGGCTGTTAGATCAAAGAAAAATAACATGGTCGTAAATATTTGAAGGTCATAGGGAGTAGGGTACCATAAAACTGTAAGGAGACCGAAGCAGGTCAGAATGAAACCAGAGAGGGAAAAAAAATATAGAAGGTTATAAGAAGTTAAGATAATGCAACAAAAATTCCATATTTACGTTAAGTCCCGTATTTTTCATATTAAAGTACCGTATATACTCGAGAGTATAAGCCAAGTTTTTCAGCCCTTTTTTTAAGGCTGAAAAGGCCCCCCTCGGCTTATACTCCAGTCACTCTCCCCCCCTTGGCTCTCTAACCCCCCGGTGTCTCTCTAACCGCCCGTGTCTCTTTCCCTCCCCCCTCCTCATCAACCCTCCGTCCTCATCCTAAACCGCCTTCCTCACTTTACCCCTCTAAATACCTCCCCCTCTCCCTTTCCCCTCACTTACCTCCATCTGCAGCTGCTCCTCCACTCCTTCCTGCATCGGGACCCGGCATATGCTTATGACGTGACGTCACATGCACGCCACGTCATTAGCATTGGCCGGGTCAAGACGCAGGAAGGAGCGTGGAGGAGCGGAGGAACAGCTGCAGATGGTGGTAAGTGTGGGGAAAGGGAGAGGGAGAGGTATTTAGAGGGGTAAAGTGAGGAGGGGGGTTTAGGATGAGGAGGGGTAAAGTGAGGAGGGGGTTTTAGGATGAGGATGGGGGGTTTTAGGATGAGGATGGGGGGATTGAGGTTGAGGATGGGGGGGTTGAGGTTGAGGAGGGGGGTTGAGGGGGTTGAGGTTGAGGATGGGGGGGTTGAGGTTGAGGATGGGGGGGTTGCGATTGAGGAGCGGGGGTTGAGGTTGAGGATGGGGGGTTGCGGTTGAGGAGGGGGGGTTGCGGTTGAGGAGGGGGGGTTCAGGTTGAGGAGGGGGGTTGAGGTTGAGGACAGGGGTTGAGGATGGGTGGTTGAGGATGAGGAGGGGGGGGTTGAGGATGGGGGGTTGAGGATGGGGGGTTGAGGTTGAGGAGGGGGTTGAGGAGGGGGTTGAGGATGAGGAGGGAGGTTGAGGATGAGGAGGGATGTCGAGGAGAGAGGTTGAGGATGAGAAGGGGGGTTGAGGAGGGAGGTTGAGAATGAGGAGGGGGGTTGAGGAGGGTAATAAGGGAGGGGGGAAGAGACACAGGGAGGGGAGAGGGGGGAGAGACACAGGGGAGGGAGAGGGGAGAAGAGACACAGGGGAGAGAGAGGGAGGCACAAGAAAAGGGCACACAAGAGGGGGACACAGAGATAACAAGAGGGTCACAGGGGGCAGCACATTTCCCACCCTCTGCTTATACTCGAGTCACTCATTTTTCCCAGTATTTTGTGGTAAAAGAGGTGCCTTGGCTTATACTCGGGTCGGCTTATACTCGAGTATATACGGTATGTTATAATTTTAATTTCAAACATCTTTCTTTCTTGTGTGTTTTTAAAATGACCTCTAAGTATTTTCATTTTCAAGTTCTGGATGGAATGGTTATTATGTGAAAAGTGGTGTCTCACTGTTTTCATTATTATTTCTGATGGAGAGTCTGCGCAGATTCATCCTTAAATGTAGTTTCTGGCTGGTTTCGCTAATCTAGCATCCCCTCTTACATAAAGTACATTGTATCATGTAGACTACATTGGATGATGCTATTGGTCTTGTTGTTATGTGTGGCTGTGTCCTCTTTGCAGATGTGTTGACATAATTTGCAGCGATTTTTGTTGCAAGATTTGGTGCCATTCTCTCCGTGGTGCTGTTCATTGGCCAATCTTCTGTTCACGATGTTTATCTCAGATTTGGTGGTTGTCTAATTGCCAGAATGGGAGGTCTGGCAAATATATGTTTCAATTCTGCATCATCTGTTGGTTGTGGTTGTAGATCCTTAAATATTTTGCGTATTCCTTCTAGAGTCGGATGGTATGTGGTTACCAGTGGTGTACGTGAAAGACTTTCTTTAGTTTTGTATTGCAACAGTTGTTCATAGGATGTTTTAATGGCAGAGGTGACTTTCTGTGTGATGACACAGGGTTTGTAACCCTTCTGCCTGAAGGTAGATAGTGTTTTTAAATCACTATATACTGCAATACTCTGATTATTCATCTGGATTATTGGACACTCACAGCTTCCTCACCCTAATATATATACACTGCTCAAAAAAATAAAGGGAACACTAAAATAACACATCCTAGATCTGAATGAATTAAATATTCTTATGAAATACTTTGTTCTTTACATAGTTGAATGTGCTGACAACAAAATCACACAAAAATAAAAAAATGGAAATCACATTTTTCAACCCATGGAGGTCTGGATTTGGAGTCACCCCCATTATGAAAATGGAAAAACACACTACAGGCTGATCCAACTTTGATGTAATGTCCTTAAAACAAGTCAACATGAGGCTCAGTAGTGTGTGTGGCCTCCACGTGCCTGTATGACCTCCCTACAACGCCTGGGCATGCTCCTGATGTGGTGGCGGATGGTCTCCTGAGGGATCTCCTCCAAGACCTGGACTAAAGCATCTGCCAACTCCTGGACAGTCTGTGGTGCAACGTGACGTTGGTGGATGGAGCGACACATGATGTCCCAGATGTGCTCAATTGGATTCAAGTCTGGGGAATGGGCGGGCCAGTCCATAGCATCAATGCCTTTGTCTTGCAGGAACTGCTGATACACTCCAGCCACATGAGGTCTAGCATTGTCTTGCATTAGGAGGAACCCAGGGCCAACCACACTAGCATATGGTCTCACAAGGGGTCTGAGGATCTCATCTCGGTACCTATTGGCAGTCAGGCTACCTCTGGAGAGCACATGGAGGGCTTGTGGCCCCCCAAAGAAATGCCACCCCACACCATTACTGATCCACTGCCAAACCAGTCATGCTGGATGATGTTGCAGGCAGCAGAACATTCTCCACAGCGTCTCCAGGCCCTGTCACGTCTGTCACATGTGCTCAGTGTGAACCTGCTTTCATCTGTGAAGAGCACAGGGCGCCAGTGGCAAATTTGCCAATCTTGGTGTTCTCTGGCAAATGTCAAACACACTGCACGGTGTTGGGCTGTAAGCACAACCCCCACCGGTGGATGTCGGGCCCTCATACCACCCTCATGGAGTCTGTTTCTGACCGTTTGAGCAGACACATGCACATTTGTGACCTGCTGGAGGTCATTTTGCAGGGCTCTGGCAGTGCTCTTCCTGTTCCTCCTTGCACAAAGGCGGAGGTAGCGGTCCTGATGCTGGGTTGTTGCCCTCATACGGCCTCCTCCACATCTCCTGATGTACTGGCCTGTCTCCTGGTAGCGCCTCCATGCTCTGGACACTACGCTGACAGACACAGCAAACCTTCTTGCCACAGCTCGCATTGATATGCTATCCTGGATGAGCTGCACTACCTGAGCCACTTGTGTGGGTTGTAGACTCTGTCTCATGCTACCACTAGAGTGAAAGCACCACCAGCATTAAAAAGTGACCAAAACATCAGCCAGAAAGCATAGGAACTGAGAAGTGGTCTGTGGTCACCACCTGCAGAATCACTCCTTTATTGGGGGTGTCTTGCTAATTGCCCATAATTTCCACCTGTTGTCTATCCCATTTGCACAACAGCATGTGAAATTGATTGTCACTCAGTGTTGCTTCCTAAGTGGACAGTTTGATTTTACAGAAGTGTGATTGACTTGGAGTTACATTGTGTTGTTTAAGTGTTCCCTTTATTTTTTTGAGCAGTATATATATATATATATATATATATATATATATATATATTTTTTTTTTATGTTCAGTTTAAAAAGCTCCTCTTTAAAGATGTTTTTCAACAGCTCCGGCAGTGAATGCACTTGCATTTTAGCTGTGTCCTCCTGTAAGCTCACTGACTATTTGACTCATTGGTTGTCTTTATGTAAAATTTATAACCTGCACATTAAAAGCACAATTAAAAATACATACATATGTTAACTATTATATTCAGCTAAGGTGTAGAGGGAGCTACCATTTTTGTTTGTGCTGATCATCTTTTACAGGTCAGAGTAGTCCTAGAATCCACTGAAATTCTCAGCTGCTACAAATGAAATGTGATAGTCCTTATCACTAGTGCTTTCAAATGGACTAAAAGGGATTATAATTTCAAAAGAAGGACAGTTGTATGAATGAACGTTGGTGTTGCGCCACTAAAAGTATCACTGATTAAATGGGTATGCTTTTATCTGACAACAATATTGCAGTTAGCATTTGCACTGGTGGGCAGAGGGGAGTGGTGGTTTCTGTGACCACGAATCCCTTTCATGATCCATTTACATGACTGAATTGTAAGGTATAATGGTGGTCTTCTGATATAAAGCAGCTAAGTGAGCATTGTATCCTAAAAGAAACAGATTCATTTAATTAACTTTATTTATCCGAGAAAAAAACATGTTTCTTTGTCTAACAGGAAGCAGCATCTTAATGATCTTTCTCTTCATTATTGATTTTTAACATTTCTTGTGGGAAATTCTTGTGAGAAAAAGCTGAGGCTCCTGCAGGATTAATATTGGCCGTGCAACAGTGCTGTACATGACTGGAATACTCTCCCTTTATACCCAGTGCTAATGCCTCTGTTACAGAACAATCAAACAAGACTGTGCTTCCTAGAGCAGTTTATAGCAATACTGATAGCTTCCTATCAAGGGACCTTACAAGTGTATGGGAACCGGTGCTGAGGTTTGCACAGCTGACAGTCTGACTGCAAAGACTGAAACATGAAAGCTTCTAAGAATGTCTAAGCAAATGCTCCCTGTAATAACCAAACCATGTGCAAAATAAAAAAAATATAATATAATTATATATGTTATAAGCAAAGTATGGAATATATTCCTTATAATATACTCAGTCTAGGCATGTTTAAAATATCTAAGCATTCTATATAATGCCTACACCGAGTTAGTCAAAGGGTAAAAATAACTTTTTTTTTCATTCTGTTTCTTGTTCTGTCCAATTATTTATTATTTCCTATTGGTGTACAAATTGTGAAACATACACCTTTTCCTATGTATATGACCCAAATGATATACATGCAAAGTGCGCAGACTTGACAATTATAAGCTCTGTTGCTTTCATTTCATGGGAATTGAACTTCAAGTTTGTTATCATGTAGTAAAAGGAGCATGTTTTAAACTAAAGTTTTTCCCAATGTAAGCAAATGTTAATTATACCATTGTTTTGTCTTGAGATCTCACAAGCATGACTAATATAGCTTTATCACTGTTCATTTGCTGACAGACAAATTATTCCTTCAAAGCATTTTATACAGAAAACAAATTACCCACTGTCACATGTAAAGCCTAGCTTAACTCTTGTTGCCCTGTCAAAGTTTTCCCATAAGATATACATTAGACTGAATTAAAAAAAGTCATTAACCTCTCATATATCTTGTAAATCAAACATTTAGCGTCTCCTTCTCTGGGGTGTGTGCCCCCCACTACTCTGTGTCTCAAGGTTCAGACGCACTGCTCTACTCAACTTTTCCTCCTTCTGCTGCAAGTACCAGATCTTAAATCTTCCTCACCGTAAACAAGTCCAACATCTCCTCTATTTAGTCCTCTTCTGTCATAATATGTTACAACAAGAAGAGGGGCACTGAGCTACAAATATTGTGCTGTTGTTCCAGTTGTTTTTAATGTAAGCAGATAAGAGAAAATCATATATAAGGCTGTTTTAAATGCCTGACAGAAAGTTTTGGTCTATAGTGGCCAAACTATAGTTTCCAGAATATGTCTCTTTCTCACTTAAGACCCAGTAACAATTCTAATACACTTATTCATCCACAGCATCAAAGGAGTACATGTATTACTTGATCAGAGCTGAAATATTTAAATAAATAAATATATAAATAAGTTAAAAAAATGTTTTTTAATTTGCGACTTTCTCACTCTTTGGCATACTTCCTCCAGCTCCATTAAGTATATTGTGTACAATTTATTTTGATTCTGTGGGTCCTAAAAGGTTTCTGTGTCCCTGACACTTAAATGATTAATAGGAAGTCTTGGCAGTTTTCAAGTGTTGCCTCGTGCTTGTCTGGCCCTGTAGGGAATAATACAGTTGGCACTACACAGAGTATGTAAGCTAAGTGCTCAGCTAGCATCTTGCACTTTGTCTGATACTTGTAAAGCATGGTATTGAATGTCTAGGCAAGGAGCAGAACAGCACATTTTTCAAACTTTGTTGATATTATTCATTCTAAAATTTGTGCAGGTTTATATGCAATGCCCAATGGCATACTTTGCTAAATCTGAATATATTCACTTACTAGAAGTTACATAGTAATTGAGGTTGAAAATAGGCTTTTTGCCCATCATGTTCAACATTTTTAGATCTCCTCTGATGTTTGTAATATTCTGATTAATTGATAATTGATCCAGAGGAAGGGAAACAGAATAAAACAACAACAATCAAACAGTGCCAATAGTCTCATAAGAGGAAAAAAGTTAAATTTCTTCCTGACCCCAGAGACTGGCACTCAGATCCTCCCTGGAACAATACTCTTTCTCTAGTTATCTAGGATGACCCTAAATTATCTATAGAACCGCTGTCACCACCATCTTTGCCAGAGAATTCCACAGTTTAACCACCCTTACTGTGAAGAACTCTTTTCTTTCTTTAATCTTTTTTCTCCTAACCTCAACGGATGTCCTCTTCTCAGTTGAAAACCGCTTGGCACAAAAAGTTCCAGTGACAAAGCCTTGTATTGACCCTGGATATATTTATATACAGTAGGGTAATCATATCCCCTCTTTGTTGCCCTTCTGTATACTTTTCCAGCTCTATAATGTCCTTTTTATGAAGTGGTGCCCAAAATTGTACTCCATATTCCAAACGAGGGCGTACTAGGGATTTGTATAGTGGCAGAATGATATTTGCTTCCCTGGCTTCTATACCCTTCTGACTAAGTGATTCTGCTGTTATGTATAGATGATCCTGTACATTAAAAGTCTACTTTCATCTCGACAGCAGCATAATTGCATACAAAAGTGAAAATAATATTTTCCATATATATTATATTTTCAGAATAATATATTTTAAAGTTTACCTGTTATGAAAATGATGTGCATATTGACTAATGATCCATATAGGGCAGTTATGAATGTTTAATATTTGGTGAAAATGTACATATACCGTATTTATCGGCGTATAACACGCACCTGCGTATAACACGCACCTCATTTTAAGAAGGAAATTTCAGGGAATTTTTTTTTAATTTCAAATAAAGAACTTTGAAGCAAAATCCTCAACCTCAACCTCCCTCCTCAACCTCCCTCCTCAACCCCCCCATCCTCATCCTCCTTCCTCAACCCCCCTATCCTCAACCCCCTCCTCAACCCCCCTCCTCAACCTCCCTCCTCATCCTCAACCCCCTCCTCATCCTCAACCTCCCTCCTCATCCTCAACCTCCCTCCTCATCCTCAACCCCCTCCTCAACCTCCCTCCTCAACCCCCCTCCTCAACTTTACCCCCCTCCTCAACCTAAACCCTCTAAATACCTCCCCCTCACTTACCTGCTACTGCTCCGGCCTCCGCTCCGCTCCTTTTCACGGCTCGCATGTGACGTCACATGCTCGCCACGTCATTAGCATATACCTGGAGGCCGGAGCAGAAGCAGGTAAGTGAGGGGGAGGTATTTAGGGGGGTTAGGTTGAGGAGGGGGGGTTTAGGTTGAGGAGGGGGGTTTAGAATGCGGAGGGGGGGTTTAGAATGTGGAGGGGGGTTTAGAATGTGGAGGGGGGTTTAGAATGAGGAGGGGGGGTTGAGGATGAGGAGGGGGGAGGAAATATCGGCGTATAACACGCACACATCATTTGCCCCCTATTTTCAGGGAGAAAAAGTGCGTGTTATACGCCGATAAATACGGTAGTTCATTGTGTGCAAAAGCACAAAATGTTGTAAAAATATTACTGTTATGTATGTTTTGGCAATGTCAAAGTATGAAAATAATGTTATTATTATTTATTATTATCGTTTATTTATAACGCGCCAACATATTCCGTAGCGCTGTACATAAGATACGTTCAAGACAAAGATACATACAAATTAACACATAGTAAAACAAGGAGGACCCTGTCTTTGAGTTTGGAATCCAGTGTCCATGGTGCTTTCCCTAAAGCACCTTGTGGGATTGAAAATCGCAGACTTACTTCCTAAAGGTATTGTGTGAGGAAAAGGAGAGAGAGAGAGGTGAGAGTGTGTTAGGGTGGAAGGTGATATGCTTCTTTAAAGAGATGTGTTTTTAGAGAGGTTTTGAATGTTTTGAGGCTGGAGGATAATCTGGAGCGAGGCAAGGAGTTCCAGAGAATAGGGGCAGCACGAGAAAAGTCCTGAAGGCGAGAGTGAGAGGAGGTGACGAGTTGTGGAAAGAAGAAGGTCATTAGCAGAGCGAAGAGGGCGGGTGGGGGAGTATTTGCAGATGAGACCAGAAATGTATGGGGGAGTGCTCTTGTTGAGGGCTTTGAAAGTTAGGGTCAGGATTTTAAATTTTATTCTGGAGGCTATGGGAAGCCAGTGGAGAGATTGACAGAGAGGTGATGCCGACACTGAACGTTGTGTGCGGAAGATGAGTCTAGCAGAGGCATTCATAATGGATTGAAGTGGAGATAGTCAGGTGGTGGGTAGGCCAGCAAGAAGCGAGTTGCAGTAGTCCAGTCTAGAGTTGATGAGAGAGTGTAGAAGGATTTTAGTTGTGTCTTGTGTAAGAAAGTGGCAAATTCTGGAGATGTTTTTTAGATGGAGAAGACAAGATTTAGTTAGTGATTGTATGTGAGGGATGAAGGACAGGGTGGGGTCCAGTAGAACCCAAAGACAACGGGCTTTGGATGAGGGGGTGATGATGTCATTATCTACAGTGAGAGAGATGTGAGGAACTGACACAGTGGGAGAGGGAGGGAATATTAGCAGTTCAGTTTTTGACATGTTGAGTTTGAGATGGTGGGTGGACATCCAAGAGGATATACTAGAGAGGCAGTTGGATACATGTGTTAGAAGATAGGGTGATAGATTTGGTGCTGAGAGGTAGATTTGGGTGTCATCTGCGTAGAGATGATATTGGAGTCCAAAAGAGTTTATAAAGGTACCAAGTGAGGAAGTATAGATAGAGAAGAGGAGCGGGCCTAGGACAGATCCTTGGGGTACGCCAACAGACAGGGGGTAAGGAGAAGAAGAGGTGTCAGAGAAGGAGATAGGGAATGATCGATTTTGTAGGTATGATGAGAACCACGAGAGAGCAGTGTCTCGAATACCGAGGGAGGAGAGGATATGGAGTAGAAGTGGATGGTCAACTGTGTCAAAGGCAGCCGAGAGATCTAGAAGCAGGAGAATAGAAAAGTGACCTTTTGACTTGGCAGTAAGCAGGTCCTTGGTGACTTTAATGAGAGCTGTCTCAGTGGAGTGTTGGGGCCGAAAGCCGGATTGGAAGGTGTCAAGAAAGGAGTTAGAGGACATAAAGCTGGTAAGGCGGGCATAGACGAGCCGCTCCAGCAGTTTGGAAGCAAGGGGAAGTAGAGAGATAGGGCGGTAGTTAGAAGCAATGTCAGAGTCAGATGAGTACTTTTTGAGGATGGGTGTAATTGTGGCGTGTTTTAGACAAGATGGAAACTTGCCGGTAGTTAGGGAAAGGTTGAAAATGTGTGTGAGAGCTGGGATTAGTGTGGTAGAGAGGGGAGAGATGAGCTGAGATGGAATAGGGTCCTGGGGACAAGTAGTGAGGCGAGTGGATGATAGCAGGATAGCGACTTCATCCTCTGTAGCTGGGGCAAAGCAGTTCAAAGCGGCTGTTGGATTGGGGGAGGGAGAAGAGTGGGTGTGGTTGTATAGTTGAGATGTAGAGTGAGTGAGTGAGCCACTGTGAGATGAGAGTTCATTTTTCGATTTTATGAATAAAATGGTTGGCAAAGTCTTCAGCTGTGAGAGAGGAAGGGATGGGAGGAGGTGGTGGGTGGAGGAGAGTTTTGAAAGTGGTGAACAGACGCTTTGGGTTAGAGGATAGGGTTGATATTAGTGAAGTGAAGTAGTATTGTTTGGCGAGGTTGAGGACAGAGGAGTAGGAGCGTAACATAAATTTGTAGTGGAGGAAATCTGCAGAGGTGCGTGATTTCCTCCAGAGCCGTTCAGCGGTGCGGGAGCACTTCTGATGTTGATGTTCTGTTAAAGCATTACTTTATTGCCCATAAAATAGAATTTCAGTTATTTTATAACTGATTAGAAATAAAAAGAGTACTTAGAAAAAAAAGTTCAATGTAGCTGACACTACTTTTCAAATGTGAGTTTTGTATTTTGGATGTCAAATGCTTTTCTCCACCCTTTATTGGGTGACCAGGAGGGTGAGATAGGATCTACCTAGGAGGCCATCCTGATTTGTGTCTCTATCTGACTATTTCTTGCTGTTGTACTTTAAACGTAAACCTAGGTTGGTCAGAATTTATTTTTTTAAACAGCCTACTGGGAAGATACTTTTCCACCAACTTGACATCTAATAGGGAATGTTGATAAAATAAAGTATTCACGGCAGCCTTCTCAATATTCATTAAATTAAGATTTGACCATATTGGGATGTGTTGGAAGTGTCTTATATCCAAAGCAGTAACTGAGATCCACATCACACTATTCACTATGTTGTCAAAGTTGGTTTCTTATTCAGTCTGTTCATTATTTGCTGAAGTTGGCTTCTTTTATGGTTCAAAATACAGAGAGGTCACCCTTCACTTTAAGCTTGAATTTCTACTGATTGTTAGGTAAAATCACAACGGAATATGTGTAAACACACACAGGGGGTCTTTTGCATAAAATCATATAATTTATAGCCTGGCACAAACAAATTGTAGCCAATTAATTAGATACCCAGCTTGGCACATGTCTTAATCTCAACATTTTGAATAATTAATTTATGTTTTTAGAGGGTTAAACTGCTTTTAGCCACATAATTCAATGTTGGCATACACAGAATATGCCCCCTGAATAAAAACATACATGGTTAGCCTGGCACAAAGTTGATTTGGACATGAAAGATGCCAACATTGGCACAAGTACTAATTTTCAAATGTTTTTTAAGTGTTTAAAAGCTTTTGGTTACTCCATTAAATATTTTTATACACATAAAAAAACATTCAAAATCATCTTGGCCCAAACCTGCTTTGGACATGAAAGTAGGTTTGAATGTTTTCACAAGTGCCATTTTTCACATGTTGAAATAGCCTGATCGCCTACCCTGGCATCAAACTGCTTTGGCCTTGAAAGGAGGTGTCAATATTCACTAGGTGCTATTTTTTTCATTTGGTAACTGGTATTTGAAAGGGTTATATAGCTTTGGATCACCAAATTCAATCTTGGTATACAGAGAGTACGGTCCCCTACATAAAATACCATATATGATCCCCTATATAAAATACATTTGTGGTTACCCTTGGCCAAACCCGCTTTGAGCATCAAAGTAGGTGCCAATGTTGGCACAAGCGCTAATTTTAACATGTAAGTAGGTAAATTGATTTGTGTCACTGTATTTATTATTAGTATGCACATAATAAGATTCATACATAGCTAGAAGTTTGAAAGCAAATGTCATACAAATATAGTATAAGTAGATAGCAGTTTTACCATAAATATCATTATAGTATATTTTAAATAACATTTGAAACCCCCCTCATGTTTAGTTTGTTTTATCCATTTGCACAGTAGGATTTGAAGATCTAGAATTTATACCTGCCAAAATGTTGTTAGATAATTAAAGATAATTAATACAATCTACATTTGTGAGCAAATATTTTTATTGGTTTGAGGGAACCTTGTACAGAATAATATTTTATTCATTTTATATAGAGGTGGCCTAAAGGGAACTCTGCATCCAAAATGTTCTCATTTTGTCCACCGTGATCTAGATGGTTGGAAAGTGTTGGCATCTACTTCCATGTCCAAAGCAGGTTTGGCCAGTGTAACAATAAATGCATATTATTTAGGGGATCATGCTCTGTTTATACCAACAACAAAAAAACAGTCTAATCGATCAATAAGCCAACCTAAATTAGGGTGGGGGGGGGGGATATACAAAAAGAGTGTGTGGAAATAAAAAGTCTCTACCAAAATTTGTCTGTAAAGGAAAACAATACTAAGAGATGTACAAAAAGAGACTAGTGTCTCTAGTATTGGCAAGCAAAATGAATGAACCATCTAATCACATAGAAATTAGATATGTGAATGTAAGGCAAAAAACATAAAAATATATAATAATGTAAAAAAGGTAAATGTTAATAAGATCAAAAAAATCAGTCCAGTGTAATGTCAAGTGACACTTCTGTGGGCAGATCAAACCCTGGCAGTATCTGCTGCTCCTCAAAAGAAATGGGCACCGTCCATGGAAATGCCACAAGATATGAAACAATAAAAAAGGGAATGGGGGATAGAAGCACACACCGCCAGATGGTACAATAAAAGGAGTTTAATCAGGCAACACAAACAGGAAGTGATCACAATTGAACTTCCGGTTAGTATAAAATGCTTACTACTTGGTAAACCCACATGAATACAGTCAAAGGGGAACATATAACTAATCGCAAATCCACAGACACATAATTCTTTGTGTATAATAAATTATTGCAATAAAGTGAAATAATGATGAAAAAAAAAAAATATATATAATTGCAATAGATCACATTATAATTGTTAAACTGCAAGTTTTCGTCACGCTTTGCGAATAAGTAGTTCGGGCCGCAAATGCGCACTTTTCAAAGCGAGGGGCTGCATTGGCAGAGGTGGACATAAACTGCAATGAGCCAAAGGCTCATTGCAGGCCACAAATGCGGACCTTGCGAAGCGAGTGTCCTCATTTGTGGAGGTGCAGGCTCTACGGCGCCTCAAACTACCTAAAAAACAACTCAGAAAAGCGGGACTTAAAAAAAAAAAAGAAGAGCTGCAGGACTTAGAAAAAAAAAACAATTCGGGATGAGGAATCGTGACTTAGAAAAAAAAAAACGACCCGCGGGACTTAGAAAAAATAATAATTACAAGGTCCCAAAAATATGAAGTTAACGGCCGAAACGCATACATACAAAAACACCAAAAACAAGAAAAATAAAAACAAAAGATAACAAAAACATCACACACAGCACGGGGGGACAGCCAGGTCTGGGAGTGAGGTTGAAAGTTGAATTTTACGGAGTTTCACCACTTGAAGCAAGAAAAAAATGAAAACGAGGCTATACAACCCCGAAGCGCGCAAAACTCCATCAAGGACGTACGACTTTTAAAAACAAGAATTACAACCCGCAGAACTTTAAAAAAAATTATACAAGGTCGAAAATGAGGCTACATGACCCCGAGGCACGCAAAACACCAACAAGGTCGTAAGACTTTTAAAAACAAGAATTATGACCCACGGAACTAAAAATGTATACAAGGTTAACGGCAGAAAAGCGCACATCAAAAAACACTAAAAGCACAACAACAAAAAACGTAAAACAAACATCACACACAGCACGGGGGGACAGCCAGGACATCTGGGAGTGAGGTTGCACGTCAATTTAAGTCGCATTTAAGTATTTTCGACACTTGAAAATCGCCTACGCGACAAAAAAAATGGTGGAGGAAAAAAATGAAAACGAGTCTAAAGGAGATAGAGACGCAAAAATCTCCTCCAGGCACGTACGAGTTACACAGGAACGTAGGACATACACAATATACCATTACAAAGGACGGAAAATGCTTGTAAGCCAAGTAACACATAGAAAAAAGAAGCCATTTACAACACTAACTTGCAACTAATTACATTAGGATTCTAAAATGCCGCTTTACCCGCCAAAACAAACGGTTTGCCCTGGCACACGCAGCCTATTTACACTGCACACTTGACACACTGCTGACACTTTCTCCTCAGATGAACTACAGTACAACTGTACATTTTCAGAAGCAGGAAAATCCAAATCGATTGTTAGCTCTTCAGAATATTGATTGCTGCATATTACAAATAAATAGGTAAAGCATATTAATTTATTAAGTCATATTACTTTAATAATTCAATAAAATTTTTTTTTTCACTGTACTTTATATATCTATCTTCGCGATGAGTGCCAAAGGTGATCGTTGCAAGGCAGGAAACTTAAAGTACACGAGAGAGGAGGCTCACAATGAGGCTCATGTGTTCATAAAACCTTTGCTTAAAGGCCTTTTAGTTCTTCCAATATATTGTTTGTCACATTGGCATGTTAACGCATATACAACAAACTCTGACCTACAATTGGTATGATGTTTAATACAATTTTTTTTCTTTCTACTATTGGATTCAATAAAACCTTTTTATTTTTCTTTCAAGTGTTTACATGAAATGCAATTCTTCACTCTACACTTCCAGCATCCCGTCAGCTTACACATCCAACCACTCTTTTCTTTCTGGTTCTTAGGTTTCCTTAAATTACTGGGAGCCAATAGCGATTTCAAGTTCCTATCTTGGTTATTATTTCCAATTGCCCATACTTTAGATACCAGGTAGGGTGGCCTATATCCATCAATGAAGTTTTAACTTACTATTACGTTGACTTCCTGTTTATACTTGTGAAACAGGAAGTGATGTTTTTTGTGATAGGCAATTATGTAATAGGCCAGTCTACCTTTCCTATGAGGAGGTGGGGTAATGAGTCATATGACTATTTGGTGCCATTTGCAGGTATTTAAGCCTGTTATACCTTCATTTCATTTTATTATTGTTTGGTGAAGGTCTATATAGGCCTACAGTTATATTTAATAGCCTTTTACCATTAAGAAAGCTCAGTCTATTGAGCGAAACGCGTTTTGTCTTTTTGTGATATTATCTTGCCATTTTCTGCATATATCAGCGTTCTATATACTCTGGCCCTTTGGTTTGTCCAACCAGCAGGCTGCCAACTATTTTTGGACTCTACTCATATGTTTTTTTTATGACTTCCTGATTAAACTCTTTTTATTGCACCATCTGGAGGTGTGCGCTTCTCTCCTCCATTCCCTTTTTTACTTTTTATACCAGCATTTAATTCAGTTGTCCAATGCTTTTTGACCCCTCAAAAGCACCAGTTGTTATTCAAAAAAGGAAAGTTAGCACTCACTGTCATGCCCATATTGGCTTTGGGCTAAGGTAACCACAAATGTATTCTACAAAGTGGGTCATGCTCTATGTATACCAGCATTGAATTAAGGGGTCCAAAGATTTGTATCCCTTTAAAATAATCCGTTATTTATTACAAATATTAATATTAAGACTGGTCAAGGTTGTCATCTAATTTATTAGCTAAAATGTGTTTGTGTCAGGCTATGCATGATACAATTTATTTGCAATAGATCTCCCAATGTATATTTACAAACATTTCATTTTGATTGTATCTAACAAGCAGCTGAACTAATTTGAGACAAATAGGAAGTCAACTTCAGCAAATAAGAAACTATCTGAATAAGAAACCAACTTCACCCTTGTCTGTTCACAAAAAATGTTTCCTTCTGGGAGCTCACAGCAAACATATTCCTCAAATTCAGAATGATGACAAATGCTATTTTCTTAGTAAAAATGTACCTATACATTTATCATGTAAACATAATACAGATCATCTCCAATGCATATTACTTAGCTATATATATAATTTGTCCCATGATTTTTATTGTAATAAAAGCTAAGGCGTAAAAAAATCTCTCTCTTCGCTTTTATTATAATAGAAATTTAGAGTTGAAAATAGAAGATTGTAAGCAATATACATTTATTGATTTGTATTATAATATGCAGGAAATCTACAGCTTTACTATAATTGAGGGAAGGTTATTGAATGGATATGAAAGTTTCATGGATTAATACATTTCTGCACTCTACTGGCAAAAAGCAGCCTATTTGTATGCATTATATCTCATAAAACATTTTATTTTTATTAATATCTAAAACTCATTTTAATGATTATTTTGACACCTCTAGGGGGTGTCTACATAGGCATCTGCTCCCCCCAATCAGCATGCAGCATCAGGGTAGCAATATTAACCCACAATTTACCTGCTGTTGCTTGCCCAGCCAATGTCCTTTCAGCTTCCTCTCTGAATGTCAGGAGAAATACATAGCACATACATCCCAGGCTGCTTTGCACCACAAACAGGAACCCAGAGTTAATTCAAAAGATTCAGCGAATCTGATTGGCCAAAACAAATCATTTTAAATGTGATGCTAATTTGGGTTTGGAGGGTCTTTACCGTGATTTCCAACTGTCAGAAATTACAAGAGATTTTGCTGACTTCAATATAAGTGTTTAAATGTTTGTTTTGGGGTTTTTTTCATGACAAAAATCTTTGCATACACTACTAATTATCCTCTATCAGATACATTCATAATCCATAAGGCAGGTTTCAATCCTTCTGAGAACTCACAGCAAACCTACTCTACAAATTCTGAATTATATCAAAGTCTATAGTTGCCACATAAATAGACAGTATTACTTTGAAAAATTTGAAAAAGTGGGTAGAGCATTAGAAAATACATTACTGACTTCAAATTTCGAATGCAAAAAATGAAGAGCTAGGACAATGTAAAAATTAAAAAAAAATTGTATGTTACATAGTTACATAGTAATTTAGGTTGAAAAATACTTTTAGTCCATCAAGTTCAACCTTTTTAGATCTCCCCTGATCTGCAATATTCTGATTAATTGTTAATTGTTAATTGATCCACAGGAAGGCAAACAGAAAAAAAAAAAACCAGTGAAACTTTGCCATTTGTCTGGGGGAAAAATATAAAATTCCTTCCTGACCACATATACTTCCTGACCACAGACACAGACTCCTCCCTGGATCAATACTCCCTCTCTAATTATCCAGAATAATCCGCTATCACCACCTCCTTTGGTAGAGAATTCCACAGATTAACCACCCTTACTGTGAAGAAACATTTTCTTTCTTTAAGGTGAAATCTTTTTACTTCCAATCTCAAAGGATGTCCCCTTGTCAGTTGAAAACCTCTTGACACAAAAAGTTCACTCGACAAAGTCTTGTATTGACCCTGGATATATTTATATAAGGTAATCATGTCCCCTATTAGATGCCTTTTTTTCTAGAGAAAATACGATTAATTTGGTTAGTCTCTCTTCATAACTTAGCCCTTCCATTCCCTTTATTAGTTTTGTTGCCCTTCTGTACTTTTTCAGCTCTAAAATGTCCTTTTTATGTAGTGGTGCCCAAAATTGTACGCCATATTCCAAATGATTTTCTGATTTAATTAACTTGCACAACTTTGTGTCATCAGCAAAAAATGGAGACACAACACTCCAATCCCACTTCCAAGTCGTTAATAAATATGTTTAAAAGGAGAGGACCTAATACTGAACCCTGAGGAACCCCACTTACCGCATTAGTCCAATCCAAGTATATTCCATTTTAAAACAACCCTTTGCTTCCTGTCTTTTAGCCAGCTCTCAATGCATGAGCAAATATTTACTGCAATTCCTGTATCCCTTAGTTTGCACAATAGTCTCCCATGTGGCACTGTATCCAAAGCCTTTGCAAAATCCAAAAAGACATCCACTGAGTTGCCCTGATCCAAGTTCCTAGTAACCTCCTCATAGAATCTAGATTTGTTTGACATGACCTATCCTTCATAAATTTGGCTCCTACTTATAATCCTACTTATAATCCTGTTTGAATAGACATATTCTTGTATATTATCACGTATTAACCCTTCTAAAAGCTTTCCCACTACAGTATTGAGGCTTACAGGTCTATCATTTCCTGGATTTATTCTTGCTCCCTTAAATATAAGTATCCCCTCTGCTTTTCCCCAGTCATCTGGTAGCAATCCTGTGTTGAGTGCATCTTGGAAAATTAGACCAGGGGCTTTATTAACTTTTATTTCCTCCAACCTCTTTTTGGATTTCTTTCTGTGTTAACAAATTATTTGGTGAAGGTAGTGTAGCCCTATTATGTTGCAGTGTCCCAACCACTGGTATCTCCCTTGTATATACAGAAGAAAATAACCTATTTAGCTCATCTGCCTTTTCCTGGTCACTAATTGTCAGACGGCCTGTGTCACAGTGTAATGCTTCTATAGCTTCCTTCCTGGCCTTTTTCTCATTATTCTATTTTCAAATATTTTAGGGTTAGTCTTGCTCTCCTTTGCAACTAACTTTTCATTTTCTATTTTAGCCAGTTTAATAGCCCTTTTGCAAGCCTTGTTGATTTCCTCGTACTTACGTAAAGCATGTAATTTGGTTCTACTAGAGAGTATTTACTAATGTTTCACAGCATGTTTTCGACTCATGGTATAAAGCATTTATCCTCCTAGTCTAAGACAAAAATAATGTAATAGTAATTAGGGAAAATGTCATAAGGCTAAGTACTGTACATTTATAAATATGTGTCATGATCAAACTAACTGGAATCATATGTTTACAAATAAACTCTTTTGAAGAACAAAATTATTTAGAAAGAACAAAATGAATACTTCTTTTATTTTATGAATTCATTATGTGCAATAATGTTCTGTGAGAACCACTGTTATTCCACTGCAACACATAGTTACATACAATAACTAAATTAGCACAAGTATTTTTAGTTTAGACCATTAGAAAGTCTAAAAAAAGGTGCACTATGAATATAAAACTACATTGTTCCTTTAATCAGAATAGTAACTCTAATAAAATATATAGTCCTGTTTTCACTTCTTTTATATATATATATATATATATATATATATATATATATATATATATATATTGTAAATAAATATTACATCTGTGTTCACATTTGAATGTCTAAAGCAAGTTAAAAAAACCTGCTTCCAGCTCAGAATTCTGAGAAAAACTATTATTACACTGCATTCTGGGAAGCTGAGCTGGGACATGCAAATGTGCCCACAAATGCCTCGCTTTTCAATCCATAGCCATTTTCAAACATGGCTTCCTTTAAGCTTATGCCTGCTGTATTACACAGCTTTAATGCAAAGCCAAGGCTGGATTTTACACAAGCTGAGAATCCTATCCTTTTACAGCTGTTTCACGCTTACTGGCTATCATCAGCATGGAGCAGGATTTCAGCCTGTGTTGTGGATCTTATGAGTAGGTAGTTCACCACAACAATAATTTATAATATGGTGGGCAAAAGAGCGATAGAACCCTCCACCGTACAGTAGTACAGTCAATAAATAGTACATCTGTGTTCACACTTTAATGTCTAAAGCAAGTTATATGCATATATACATATTATTTAAAATTACTAATCTTGATAATGAGAAATCATTATATATATATATATATATATATATATATATATATATATATATATTGAATAATCAGAGTATTGCAGTATAGTGATACCTTTTTTAAGTAATGCTAGAGACTTGAAAAAAAGGGAAAACTATTCTCGAAAGCTTGTCATAAAAAAATAAGTATGTTTGTCCAATAAAAAATGTATCAATATATACTGTCAGTATCTAAAACTGAACTCCTCATCTTCCCTC